>JAQFVV010012768.1:0-217500 GCA_028023455.1 Epiperipatus broadwayi | reverse complement strand
TCCCAGACAAGTTTCGAGCTTTGAGTCTCTTCAGTGAAGAGCTAAGACATTAGATTCAAAACACTAACTCAAGCCAAGTATTTATCTAATTCTTAAATATTAAGAAAAAGATTTAAATCTTTAGACACCTACATATCTTCAAATTCAGCTCATTAACAAAACAAACTATATGGGCCTGAACTAAATTCAGTGTTCCCATATATTAGTAGGCATATCAGTTTAATATAGCCAAAGCCTTAATAGCAAAATTATAATAATAATAAAAATCAGTCACATGTCACATGATCTATATATAGCTGGCATTACTGATATGTAATATATAAAGAACCTGCTAATAGCTATAAATAAGCTTATTTATTTATTTTTATGATAAATGCTACAAGAGAAAAAACCTGAAGCCTTCATCTATGATTGTCTCTATCACCAGATAGGTTTCAAGCTATGGCTTTCTTCAGTGAGGAGTTAGGACATTAGATTCAAAATATTAACTCAAGCCAAACATTTTTCTAATTCTTGAATATTAAGAAAAAAAAGATCTACATCTTCAGACACCTAAATGTCTTCAAATTCAGCTCTTTAACTAAAAACATTATATGGGTCTGAACTAAATTCAGTGATCCCATATATAGCTCTAAACAAGCGTATTTATTTATTTAGAGCTATTAGCAGGCTCTTCATATATCACATATTGGTAATGCAAGATTTGTAGGTCATGTGACATGTGACTAATTTTTACTAATATTATAATTTTGCTATTAGGCTTTGGCTATATTAAATTGCCAAGCCAATTAATATGTGGGATCCCTGAATTTATTTCAGGCCCATATAGTTTCTTTAGTGAAAGAGCTGAATTTGAAAACATGTAAGTGTCTGTAGATTTAGATCTTTTTCTTAATATTTTATTTTGATGTTTTTTTTTGTGTGTGTTTTTTTTTACAATTAATTTTGAAATCTTCCTGTTATTTATAAAAAATTATTTTAATATCTTTTAGACAAAAGTTATTATGAATATGTATATATATTGTGCCAAGGTCAAATTGGCACATGTATATAAAATAATTTTGTCGTAAAAAAAATTATTAAAACAAAAAAATCTTTCGCAAAAGAGTTTGAAATAAAAGTTGAAAAATCATTGATTTAAAGTGGGAAGGGGTTTTCTTAATGTTAAACTGAAGGTCATATAAAAAGGAAGTAAAGAGTTTATTATTATTAGTTGAAATACAATTTAAAAGCTTTAAAAAAATATATAAATCTCTCAATTTAAATTAAAGAAGAAAAAGTATTAAAACTAGTTTTGATGTGTAGAATAAAATTATATATGTGTGTGCAAATGTAAAATAAATGTATCAGTATTAAATATTATAAATAAATGACAAATATATTTAAAAAAACACAGTGGTGCGCTATTAAATTAAAGATATGAAAACAACACATTTTGAAATAGCTACTACTAATTAAACAATCAATCAAAAACACATTGTCAAAGGATTAATTGCTAAAGAATTTCGACAACAGCTATTTTGTGGAGGATATCGAAAAGAAAACACTTCGTTGGTATAAATACTGAATATTTTATCGGACAATGGGTTGAGACAGTTCAGTTGAGTTCACAAATCAATTGAGTCAGTTAATTTCAATCAGTTAAGTTAATGGTATTCAGAAACAAGTTGCAGTGCTGAGAAGATTTTGAGAATGCATGTTTTTCTCCACACCCTGATGTCCGATGAAAACAGCAAGTTCTACCTGTGAAATAATGTCAGCATAACATCTTAGAAAATCTCTGTCAGTATCTAATTGTCTCAATAATAATAATCATGAAAAATAATGAATCTCATCAAGGAAACGTCCCAGCTGGCTGGAAGTGTTTGTAATGGCAATATCCTCACCGAATGCAGCAACCAAAGAGAACAAAATTTTATGTCTACATTCAAAATCTTAGGTAAACATTTATTTATTATCATTTATGCGTAGTAGCCACCACTGTAAGTCATAAATATTCAAGATTCAAATTATATGAACTCTATCATACATAAAATGAACTGGTGATATGTGTGCTTAAGTGTCAAATGCTATTAATGTTTTATTATTATATTTGTGAATGCTATATAAATTAATATGTGCATGATCATTATATCAGTGTTATTAGTGAAATTAGATAAATACCAATGTTCTACTATTAAAATCTACAAGAATATTTAAACTAGTCTAGAAATGTTAATTTAAAATGTGTGTGTGTGTTATATTAAATTTATAGAATGTTTAAAATGATTTAATGTTAGTTAATAAATTGTCTTTAAAACTTAAACTTTATTTGTCGGTCAATTCTTTTTACCAACCTTTTATTAATTCTTTCCACCACCAATTTTGTATAATTTATTACTGATTAAAATTAGACTGGGCTAGTTTATGGGATGGTTTCAAGCGCTGGATTATGAGTCTACTGACCAAATATGTTGTTTATTCTTTTGAATAGATAGCTGGCACCCGGAATTTACTCTGAAACAAATAAAGTGTTTGAATAGTAGGGGTTTGAATCTAGCAGCCAAGATGGGTCATTATTGATAGTTAAAGCTATCAATAAGATCTCTCATTTTTCTCAAACTTGCCGGCTCGTTCACATAACCTTTATAAGATTATAAATGTATTATAAAGGAGTTTGAAACTGGCCAAAAATTATATATACATATAAGTAGGTGGTTTCTGCAGTTCGACCTGGTACATAAATGGCGCCCAACATGGGGCTGGACCTAGAAAACAATAATAAATAAATGCTTTGTTTCTTGTTTAAAAAAAGTTTTTCTATACAAAAGCTAAATTACATATGTTAAACCATTTTAATTTTTTTTGTTTTAAAAAAAGAATTGACCTAAACTTTGTTTTCTTTAAATGAATAGAGATTTATGCTATTTACATTGGTTAAAATAAATCATTATGTTAAATTAGAGACAGGTGGATGTTTGGGTAGAGTTAATCATTAAGATCAGGTGGAGAAAATTGCACAAAGGAGGGGCAGAGTCAGTGTGTATTTCCAGTTTAGAAATAAATAAATAAAATAATAATTAGTAAACTTATTAAAGTGAATAAAATACGGTATTAAAAATAATGATAAAAAGTGTTTAAAATTATAAATTATAAAATAAAATAAAAATAAAGCCAAAATGGAGACTCAAGGTTAAAATATAGAAAATATTCCCAACAAGGAAAAAAGAGAAATCATAGCTTTACTAACCAGCATCTTTGAAAAACAAAAACAAACAGCCGAAGAATATAAAAAAATCGCTGAAGAGCTTAAAAACTAAAATAATGAAATGAAGAGTAAATTGGAAGGGCAAGCTGAAATGCTTTAAAAGTTAAAGGACCAGATCGAAATGGGCCAAAATAAAATAAAAAAAGAAATTAGAGGAAAAATAGTGAAAAATCAAGAGATCGTAGAAGTAGATTTTGTCAAAGAAAAGAAGGAAGTTGAAGTCATGAAAAAGATAGTAGAGTCTCATAATTGTAAATATAGTAGTTTGGAAATAGAAATTAAATTAGAATCAGATAGCATTGCTACAGAGAAAGTAGAAACTTATGTAGATCAAAAACCAGAAGATTGCGTTAAGCATAGTAGTTTGGAAATAAAATTAATCAAGATAGAAAATAAAAATAAAAAGATTAAAGTAAACGTTCATATTCATTTTAGATGGAGATTTAAAATGAAGAGAAAGAATAAAAAAACATTTACAGTTAGGAAAAATACAAAGGTCTGTGAAGCTTAAAGGTTTTCTAATTTACAAAGCAGAAAATAAAACAGAAAGAGAAAGAGATAAAATAAATTTTAATCGAAAGAGAGATGTGAGAATATGGAGTATAATTTATATTAGTGAGTTAGTAGAAAGAAAGAAAGAACTGCCAGACAAAAATTAAAAATATGTAATCTGATGGATTCGCCGGTTTGACCTACTTATTAATGAACATGGACTGGGAATAATTGAAAATGTTTAACAAACTTTAATGAAATAAATGAAAAAATGAGTATCAAGTTAGTTTGAATAATTAAAAATGATTAAAAGGTAGTCTTAGTAAATAAATAACAATCTTAGTGTTTTAAAATGTCAAAGCAATGATAAAATGATTTATGTCAAAACCCTTGATTATGTCTTATCGATTATATTGATATCCCAGCTCATAAGTCTAGAACATAGTGGAGCATGACGCAAACAAAATAAATGTGTAAAATCAAAATAGACAAGCAAAATGGTTATGTCAAAAACCCTCAATTATGACTTATCGATTATATTGATATCCTAGCTCATAAGTCTAGAACATAACGGAACATGACACAAACAAAACAAATGTGTAAAATCAAAATAGTCAAGCAAAATGAAAATGTTTTTTTTTTATTTTAAAAAAAAAAAGAGAGAATAAAAATAACACTTTAAAAATAAAAATGAAATAAATAAGTGTATAATGAACGTATTAATGGAAATAAAACATTATCAAATAAAGTTTAAAAAAAAGTGTATTAAATTAGGATTGAGGTGTGTGCAAGTATTTGGGCAAGGAGATAAATTCCAGGCCTGACTTTTGTTGGATTAAGCCTTTTCTTGCGGTGACGTTGTTCTACAGATGGGTAGTGCAAAGAATAAATAATACTGATGATGATGCGCCAGTAGACAAGTCCTGGCATATAAAAGTTAATAAATCTGGAGGAAAAATTCCCAGTAACCAAATAAAATAAATGTTTTAGTAAGTCAAATGTGCATTAGAGATAGTCCTGCCATTTGCAATCTTAAAGTCCCTGTTTATGATCTGTTGTGCACAAAAATGCCCATGCTGTAGTCATGACTTCCGCAACAAATTAAATGTTGGTTTAAATCACCACAAAATCTATGTGTGTTTGAATTGCCTTATACTTTGCTGCCTGCTTCTATTAATATTACATTTATTACCTAATGATGATAAAAACTAAAAATGCACTCTAGAAAAGTAAGAATTTGAAGTAGGTCAAATAGTTAAAATAAAATCAATAAAATCATGTTAAATAAATAAGCGTAAATAAATCTATAGTAAATAATAATGAAGAGTGACTCGTAATAATGTAATCGATTTTTATTTTTTATTTTATTGAATACACACATGTTAAATAAAGATGTTTGTAATTATTTAAAAATAATTTTATAAGATTAGTGTAAATAAATATTTTAAATAATGTTTCTTATGGGTTTTAAATAATATTGTAATATAAACAAATAGTGTAAGTAAAATTCATGTGTATTTAAAAATAACATTGAAAGGTAAATATAAATATAAAATCAATGTAAGGTGTATTAAGAGTATGTAAGTATACATGTGTATATATGTGCACATACACTGGTAATATTTGCTAAATACAATACCTTATGATGAGTATCTTAAATGTATTTATCCAGATATCCTTTTAGGTTATTTTCTGGGTACTGCTGCACCTTATGATGAGTGCAAAAAGAGATTTATTTATTATAGATTCCCTGTAAGCAAATCCAGTAATAACTTGATATCTAGAATATTAGTAGGTGTAGAATTATGCTGCACGTATACACATGTGTAGGAATTATCTAAAATAATAAATTAATAAATCTTTAGAGTCAAGAATTAAAGTTGCAAGAGACAAAATGGTCAAAAATGACGCATTTTACTTTAAAATGGAGGGGGGTGTAATGTGCCAAGGCCAAATTGGCACATGTATATAAAATAATTTTGTCATAAAAAAATTATTAAAACAAAAATATCTTTCGCAAAAGAGTTTGAAATAAAAGTTGAAAAATCATTGATTTAAAGTGGGAAGGGGTTTTTCTTATAGTTAAACTGAAGGTCATATAAAAAGGAAGTAAAGAGTTTATTATTATTAGTTGAAATACAATTTAGAAGCTTTGAAAAAATATATAAATCTCTTTATTTAAATTAAAGAAGAAAAAGTATTAAAACTAGTTTTGATGTGTAGAATAAAATTATATATGTGTGTGCAAATGTAAAATAAATGTATCAGTATTAAATATTATAAATAAATGAAAAATATATTTAAAAAACCACAGCGGTGCGCTATTAAATTAAAGATATGAAAACAACACATTTTGAAATAGCTACTACTAATTAATCAATCAATCAAAAAACACTTTGTCAAAGGATTAATTGCTAAAGAATTTTGACAACAGCTATTTTCTGGAGGATATCAAAAAGAAAACACTTCGTTGGTATAAATACTGAATGTTTTATTGGACAATGGGTTGAGACAGTTCAGTTGAGTTCACAAATCAATTGAGTCAGTTAATTTCAATCAGTTAAGTTAATGGTATTCAGAAACAAGATGCAGTGCTGAGAAGATTTTGGGAACACATGTTTTTCTCTACACCCTGATGTCCGATGAAAACAGCAAGATCTACCCATGAAATAATGTCAGCATAACATCTTAAAAAATCTTTGTCAGTATCTAATTGTCTCCAATAATAATAATCATGAAGAATAATGAAACTCATCAAGGAAACATCCCAGCTGGCTGGAAGTATTTGTAATGAAAATATCCTCACTGAAAGTAGCAACCAAAGAGAACAAAATTCTATGTCTACATTCAAAATCCTAGGTAAACATTTATTTATTATTATTTATACATAGTAGCCACTGCTGTAAGTCATAAATATTCAAGATTCAAATTATATGAACTCTATCATACATAAAATGAACTGGTGATATGTGTGTTTAAGTGTCAAATGCTATTAATGTTTTATTATTATATTTGTGAATGCTATATAAATTAATATGTGCATGATCATTATATCAGTGTTATTAGTTAAATTAGATAAATACCAATGTTCTACTATTAAAATCTACAAGAATATTTAAACTAGTCTAGAAATGTTAATTTAAAATGTGTGTGTATTGTATTAAATTTATAGAATGTTTAAAATGATTTAATGTTAGTTAATAAATTGTCTTTAAAACTTAAACTTTATTTGTCAGTCAATTTTTTTTACCAACCTTTTATTAATTCTTTCCACCACCAATTTTGTATAATTTATTACTGATTAAAATTAGACTGGGCTAGTTTATGGGATGGTTTCGAGCACTGGATTATGAGCCTACTGACCAAAGACGTTGTTTATTCTTTTGAATAGATAGCTGGTGCCCGGAGTTTACTCTGAAACAAATAAAGTGTTTGAATAGTAGGGGTGTGAATCTAGTAGCCAAGATGGGCCATTATTGATAGTTAAAGCTATCAATAAGATCTCCCATTTTGCTCGAACGTGCCGGCTCGTTCACGTAACCTTTATAGGATTATAAATGTATTATGAAGGAGTTCGAAACTGGCCAAAACTTATATATACGTATAAGTAGGTGGTTTCTGCAGTTCGACCTGGTACAATATATTATAACAATTGAAAAGAAAGTGGCGTTCGAATCTACCGCATAGTATTCAAACGAAGTGGAGATCGAATCTAACCGCATGTACGATATCTGCATTACACGGGCGCCATCTAGGCATTTGAGCCTTGAAAAATTTATAAAGTAGGCAGATACATGCTGTTAAGATTCCACTTTATTTAAATATTCAGATTGTTAGGCCAAGCCACTAGCTCAGTGGAACAGCAGAGATTATATAATATATCTTTGTATCTTAAATATAAAAAAATAAAAACAACTGCCAGAAATTAACACATAAAAATATTTGTTTACACACATATAAAACCATTCTAATTTGAATAATAAGTTTAACATTTTAGATTTTTATATTAATCTTTAATTTTACATTTAAATAGATTGCAATAATGAATTTAATATTTATTTAGTGAGTCGAGTATGAATAGAATAGATAGATTGTATTTGAAAAGAAAATGTTCTATCACTTATTTAACCTTAGGTCAAAAAGTTCGCAGTCAAACCAGCACCAATCCATCTGCTACATTTATGTATTCAATGTAGCATGAAAATATGACAACACAAAATACTATACTGTCAGGAATGTTCATCTGAACAGTAAGTAGAGTTAGAGAAGACATTGTCTCTCCACCAACAGGAATGCTACATCTGTTGGCTAGAACAATAAACAAAAACTCCATAGGAATGGACTGCAGTCCTTTGCTGACTTACAAACCCATCCATAAGCAAACAGAAGGTGTGTGGCAGATATATGCAGTCCTGCCCATAGTGGATCTCATAATACATCTACTAATTCAACTATGAAATGAATAACCTAAGATAACTTTCCCTTAAACTATATATATATATATATATATATATATATAGTTTAAGGGATATATATATATATATATATATATATAACTTTACAAATCCATATAGCCATTCATGCCCAACTTAAATTTAAACTTTAGATACGTTCGCACAGATGAATTTTATAAAATTTGTTTTATAATGTTGAGTATAGATCGGCTGCACAGATTCCATGGTCAAAAACATTTCAAAATAAACACAACCGATTAAAATACAAAATCATCGATAACATCAAGTGCATAAGGAATACAAAAAAAAACCAATGGCATTCACCATAAGATGCTGCAGTGACATTGATGACTTATATATTCCAATCGACTATAAAACAGCAACATAATTAACCGCTAACGAATCTATGCAACATCTATACCCAACTTAAATTTCATCATTTAAAATTTAAACAATAAATATTAATACAAATAAAATAATAAATGGAAATGATTTTTACCAAATGTAAGACATATAAAATTAAACATTATTAATTGAGTTGACACATAAGTCAGAGAAAAGTTTGTTTTTTTTTAAAAAAAATTAAATTAACTTATCAAATCTTTAAAGTTCTTAATTAATTTTATGATTTTAACAATTTTTCAGTCCTATTGCTTACGGTAGAAGAGTCAAAGGTTTCTGTTGGCAATTCCCATGGAGACTTTTTTGGAGGACCAGTCTGATATTTTGGAGGTAGCATTAGCTGGTTCTATTCTGGTATCACAGTCTTTTCATTTTTAAAATAAGTGAGAGAGGACGACAAGTACGTCTTGTCATTCGTCTAACCAAATCAAGTTGGAAAACTTTCAGGAAAACTGTATTTCTCTTTATTCTCTTATCTAATTTTTATCTGACTTTTTAATTACACAGCTTTTGGATAATTAACAAACAATCATTTCCATCTACAAAAATTTTTTATCTTTAAATCTTGTACCTTTTTTTTTTATAAAAAAAGTACATTCAAATACTTATTTATTTGTTTTTTTTTTTTAAAAAAAATATTTTTAAAGTTTTGAATCTGTGCGAATATATACGTTTAACAAACATTTTAATTTTAGCGTTTAGTTTTTTTTTTTAATACATTTATTTTTATTTGCGAACTTAAAAGTTTTTATTTCAATTTAATGTAACGGCATATTTATATATCATTACAATATATATATATATATATATATATATTAAAAAGAAAAAAAAATCAACCATATATTACATTTTCCAAATATCCTTTAATTCCCATTCTATTTCCTACTTGACTTTGTGGATCCTTTAATTAAATTAACACATTTATTCATATTTTCTTGAATGTATGTATACTGCCTCATAATATTTCATTCTATTATAAACTTTACCATATTATATAACTTCCATATCTTCAATACATCTCATTCTATGAACAGCATTCAAATAATGAACATGTTGACCTAAATTCATATCTCCCTATCAATAGCCTCTTTTGCTCCTTTCCCTTTTATATTGCTGTTTCCCTGCTTGACTTATATATATCTTATTGCAACTTCAACACATTTTTTGTATAACAATCTTATTTTACTTGACTTTCATATTTGCTCTCTTCACATTTGACATTATTTTTTCCAATGATTTACTATTCTTCCTAGCAATTCTTATATGATCATTAAAATTACCTTTTTCTAAAACTTATATACATCTTTATAATAAAGTGTTGATATCCATTTTTTATTGATCTGTCCATCTTTATTTTTATTATCCTTTTTTTCTTTGCTCATAATTTACTGTTATCTTTACTCTTACTATTCAAAATTTTTCTAATATCTTTTTTATTATATCCCATCTTCATATAATCCTTTTTTATATTCATTTTTTGTTCAAGAGATTCCTTTTTATCTAGTGTAAGCCTATCATTGTTTATTTTAGCCCCTTTAAAACTGATATCTTATGTGACCAAGATTGGTACAAACTAAGATCAATTATTCCTCTAATTTCTCCATCTTTAGTATACTGTTGCATCTCCATTTCATTCTCCTTATTTCTATTCAAATAAATATCTAATTATTTTTAACCTTTTTGTTCATTTTCCATTGTAAACTTATATATATATATATATATATATATATATATATATATATATATATATTTATATATATTTTTTTTTTGATAAGATTCATTTCACCCACATATATATTATTTAATTAAAAAAAAATTTCTTTTATATATAGATTTATGTGTGTATTTATTATTATATAGTCTATATAAATATTAATAAATAAGCAGTTGTAGAGAGAGACGGTAATAATATTTAATATTGATTTATTATATTTTTTATTGAATAATGTGTTAAATTATTTAACTTTCGTTTTGTTAAAATAAAGTATATCAGAAAGAAAGTGTAAAATAAGGTGATCAGATCAAGATTAGAGATAAAAGAAATGTACATGTGCAAAAGAGTGTGAAAGAATGAAAACGTCTGTATAAACACAAAAACGCCTTTACACCTATTTCTGATAACTATAGATTGCCAGCTTTGTTGTATTGTTTTTATCTGTATCTAAGATTTTTTTTAAAAAAAGAGAGAGGTGCTTTGAGTAAATAAAAGGTGATTATTAATTGCCTTGTAAAATTGCGACAGACCATCAAACTTGAGAAGCTTTGATTTTTTGTTTCAAGATAAGAGATTTGCAGGTGGTCAGTTTCTTTGACCAAAGATTGGCAATATAAATAAATGAAATAATATTGAGAGATCACTCAGTCAGTATTATTAATCAGAGATGTAATGACTCAGTTTTTACCTTATTATTAAACATAAATGTTTAAAGATCACTCACTCATTATTATTAAAAAGAGATGTAATGATCAATTTTTTTTTAATGTTGAAAAAAAAAAGTGAGCAATTTGATTTTTTTTTTCACTCTTTAAAAATTAAAAAAAGAAAGGAAATGACTCTTGTTTTAAAGCCAGTATAGATGAAGATGTGCATCTATATAAGTAATTTCCAGATATATTAAGATAAAGAAGAAAGAATGGAACAAAATTGAATTACTTGGAAGAAATTATTAACAATTATATAAAAATGATATTAATATATATCTTCCTGGGCATAATACCATGAATTTGCATTGCTAAAATCATTTTTTCTGCTTCCTGAATAATACAGAATGGGTTAAAATCACTAATCTACTGTGGACTCATATACCAATCAAATAATAACCAACAAAATGATAGAGTTTGAAGCCAACCACACAAGCTATATGAAATGCTTCTTTTCTGGCTCCTGGTCTATTCTAAGCTCATTACCTTTGAATGGATGGAGAAGGGGAAAGAAAAGGAAAAAAAATGTATAAAAACCATATATAGCCAAATTTGAAGCTATGAATCAAATTTTTGTTAAAGTTTTCCTCAGTCATCTAAAGTGTCTAAAATGATTTTTTTTAAATGGGAGAGACAAGAAAATCCACCAGTTCATACCTTTCTAAAAGTATTTATAATAATTCTTTTTGAAATGGTAGAATGAAGCCAATCAACGAATTCAGCATTATCAAAAGTATCAACAATAAATAATTGTAAAATTGAAGAAATAAGCAGGTCAATTAATTCATGTTTATCTTAAAGTATCTGCAAGAACTTTCTTTTTTAAATGGAGCAAAGACAAGCAGTCTGAAAATTCAAACTCAGGACATTTATAAGAAGTGAAAGTGATCGGGTAACTATGGACTTTCGTTAACAGATCTTTTATTATTGCTTATTAAAAGTAAACTTTAATTTATTGTTCAAAGCATTATTTTTTTTCTTTTGATACAGAAACATTAAGGGCTTGTTTATCTATAGTTATTCTCAATATCACATAACATAACACAAATACAGTTTAAATCTTTAAACTTAAATGTTCATTTTTTTATTATATTGTAATATTAAAATGTTTTTTTTAATTGTTCTTCAGTTGTTATGATAATGAGCAACCTATAAATATATGCATTTATAATGGTTTTTTTTTTATTTTATCTTGTTGCATATTAAAATTGATATAATGTATTTTATTTTCTTTTGCTAAAAGGTTGCATGAATATTTTTATATATATATATATATATATATATATATATATATATATATATATATATATATATATATATATATATATATATATATATATATATATATATATATGTAATTTATATCTTAATCTCTAATATAGGGGTATACATTTTAAACATATATGTTAACATTACCGAATGTGTGTGCATGTGTAATTACTTATACAAACACGTCAAAAGAATAGGTTATACCTAGTTAGTTTAAATATAGTAAATTATAAAGCAGGAATCACATTTGAATGGAAGTGAAATAAAACACACAAGTTACATATGAAATTTATTTTTATAATATAATAAGTTAGGAAAGTTTTAAGTAAGCATTCCATGAAATATATATATTTTTTAATGTCATTTTAAGCCAGCTTATTTTAAAATATCCAAAATGACAAACTTATATATTAAATTTATTTGGTTGTGCTTATATGAATTTTTTGTATTAGTTTTGTATTGAATTAATGTAATAATAAGCCATTTATCTAATTATTAATTTGATTTTAAAGAAAGAAAGAGTAATATATTAATCAAATATAATTATATATTTTAATTGGTTTCCGAGTTCTTATTAAAATATTATGTTTTCTTGTCTTAATTCTATGGTTTTAAATGGTCATCATCATCATCGCTCACAGATATTAAGAATCATCATTTGTAAATATTGAGTAATCACTTGCTAATATTAAGCGCTCGCAAAATGTTAAGTAAACTAGAATGTTGATTTACATTTGGGTATTTAAGGGTTAAGCTTGATAATAACCAAGTTTTAATAATTATAGGTGAATAAAGAAAGCTAAAATTATGTTGTGTCCATGAATTATGATCATCCTCATCAGAGATGGATATTGTATTATTGCTTAAAATGTTTCAAATAATATTATACAAGAGGTATGATCGCCATCATCATCATTAATAAATTATAATCATTAAATCTAATGTTTAGCAAAATTAATATATGTAGTAAATAAAGATTTATAGAAAGATGAAAATCATGCATAGAGATTCATGATGATCATTCATCATCACTAGTATTATTAAATCCTGGTTTTAACTATAAAAGTATTTTAGTAAATAACTATAAACTTATATAAATGCTAGTAAATGTAATATTTAAATCTCAGTTTGAAATAGGATAATTTTTAATAAATGCATATGAGTTTATAAAGATTAATTTATTGTTGTGAGTTTATTAATAAGCTATGGCTAGTATCATCATCACTATTATTATCATTATTATTATGATATCACTATTATTATCATTCATCATTATTATCACCATCATTATCACCTTTATATTGTGATAAATAATCTAGTTAAATGGCCATCAATATTAATAATGGTTTTCACGATGCTTGTTTAGAAGCCATTAATAAGATGATACTTGTCTGTTCATCAATATACATAAAATGAGCTAGCAATGTCTATAAGAGTCTTTGATCTATAATATAAATTTTGGTAACATTGGGATCTTGTAATTTTATCGATATAGATAAAATGTAAGAATGTCATTTTTTCATTAGTCATCCAAGTCATGTGTGATAAAAATGTACCGAGTTTGAACTCAGTACACTCTAAACAGATATTTATCTAGATTTAAAACAATCTAGTGGCACTCGTGGGAAAACACATATACTTAGCTAAACTGAATAAAGAGTGATATAATCCCTTTCCAACTTCATAATTTTAACTTTATATAATATATATTTTATAAGTTGTCATGAATAGCACCAGTGTATGCATGTGACCATGAATGGTCTTATATGGTTGGAAAGAAGAATAGAAAGGATTCTTTGTTAAAAGAACCTAGTATGGGAGATAAGCATGATGCACTCCAGGAATCTCAAAGTGGGTAATTTTATTCAGTTGCTATATTTAATATTCTTTTATTTGATGACAATGGCCAGTATGTTTTATTGTTCAAATGACATCCCCTATATTTAGATATTATTATCTCTTTAATGATGATAGTTTTAATTGTCATTGTTGTTATTTTATATGGAGAAATGAGATAACTTATTTATTTTATTACTAATGTGACAGAATTAATGTTTAGGATAGTTGCAATCGGGCTATAATGTTATATTTAAATAATTAGAAATAGACATCCAGATAGAGCATGATATGCATATATTCTTATTTATATGTTAGCATCATCCTTATTTAATTATAAATTGTATTTTGGCTAACACAGTGAATTCATTTCTCATTTAATTTACTTGGTTACAAATGATGAACCGCTGCAGCATATCATTATCCTGTTTAGTGTTTGGTTATTGAATTATAGCAACTATCATTTCATCACTCATCTATTTATCTATACTGTGACAATGTTTACTTACTGTTACAAATAACAGTTTAGATAAACATATATGTTAATAATGGATCATTTTCTATCAATTTATTATTATTTCTGTTACAAATGTCTTCTTTCCGTTACAATATATATATATATATATATATTATCACTCAAATCATATATATATATATATATATATTATCACTCAAATCATTAAATACATTAATATAATCATACTATTTCCAACAACAATTATATCAAACACATATCTATAATATTTAATTATTTCTTTATTTTTCATATATTTTCCTGCTTTTTCTTCCAAATTATTTATAAGCATCAATGATAATAACCCATTTATTGAACATCCCATAACACAATCTTTTTATAATCCAAAACCTATCCGTATATTTCAATTACAAGCTATCACTTATTACCATCAATGCTTCCTTAACTTTTCGAGGAGTAAACCTGAATTATTTTGTTTTTTAGTTAATTTGTCCCCTAATAAATTTTTTCATAAGTATTATTTGTTAAAATACATTTAAAATGATATATTTTACTATAATAACTTTTTTCGCAAAAAAAGTGTGTTAAAAGGTGGGAAATTCAAAATTCCCATTTTTAAAATAGACATAAATCCTGCCCTGACATCTTTGGCTATTGTCTCTTGCCAAGACTATAAAATGTTTGGTGTTTTATGACATTGCAGTTTTCAATGATGCAAAAACATGTTTATTTGCAAATTTATTAGTTTTAGATATTTTTAAAAAATAATTTACACTATATTTATTAGTTATCAAAAAATATAAATTATTTTATAGCTTATTTTGACTTGAAATACTTTATTTTCAAAAATATAACATTATATTATCAGCTAACATAAATATGTCCTGAAGCAAATTGGAAGACAATCTATGATGTAAACAATCTACTTAATTTACGAGTAAAGAAAATGTTGTAATTTTACAATAAATATTCAAAAAATTTAAGCATTTAAAGCATAATTCATTAGATATAAGAAAAAATAAATAATAATACATTTTAAACATTTAAAAATAATAAAAAATTAAGAAATGTTTTGTGGATTTTATAAACTGAAAATAATCTTTCTAGAAACATGATGTGGAACACCTTTGTTTTGAATACGGTTTTATTTTTTTAATATTTATAGAAACAAAATGTGAAACATTTAAAATATATTTCAGTAATAAACAAAAATATTTATCAAATAAAGTCAAATTTGTTATTTTCTGATATGTAATAAACATTTTGTCATATATTTTACATTGATGTGTGAGATAAAGAAAAACATCAGAAATGCTGAAATGTAAGAGGCATGATGCTGCTATTTGGAATGGTCAATTGTGTATACCCATTATTTAGATATTTTCCACTTTTTTCTAACATATTTATGACTAACTTTATACTCTCATCTCCTGGAACACTTTGATATATATTTTCTACATCTAATGAAGCAATTGAACTACTCCTATTTACTTAAATATAATTTAATTCCCTAACAATTAATGCTGATAATATATATATATATATATATATATATATATATATATTATTATGAACCCGCAAAATATGTATTTTATATATATATATATATACATTAAAGTTGCATAATAATCGCAATAAATATTAAAAGGAAGCAAATAATTAAATCTTTATTTAATTTTTAAAAACTAAGAACAGAATATGCATTAAGATATTAAAACTGATAGATATCATTGTGAACGCAAAATAAAAATTCAATTTCATTTTGCTATTTAGAAATGAATATTTAATTGACGTCTGATTTAAAAAGCAAATATACAAAAGCTAATCTGTCTTAACAGTGAGAGATAATAATTATTATTTATTCTTTTGGTAAACTGCTTTTAATAAATTTATTTAAATAAACAATTTAATGTAATGTAAATGATTTCCATGTATGTTTTTTTTAAATTATATTTTAAATTAAAAAATCTAAAATTGTGTGCATATAACTATATATATATATATATATATATATATATATATATATATACATTGTTAGCTTGAATTCCATTTTTCATCTGTATGTTATTTTTACAGATATTCACAAATAATTTTTTTTTTTTTTTTTTGACATTTTAAACCAAAGAAAATGTCATTTAATAAAGCTCTATTCTTAATATATATATATCCTTGTATGTTTAAACATATTTTTATTACACATGCATGTATATTAAATTTTTGTAAATAATTTCCAATACTATATATTACAGTGCGTTTTTCTTTTAAAGATAAAATACATATTATTATTATTATTATTATTATTATTATTATTATTATTATTATTATTATTATTATTATTATTATTATTATTATTATTATTATTATTATTATTATTATTATTATTATTATTATTATTATTATTATTATTATTATTATTATTATTATTATTATTATTATTATTGTTGTTATTATTATTATTATTATTATTGTTGTTGTTGTTGTTGTTGTTGTTGTTATTATTATTATTATTATTATTATTATTATTATGATTCAACAATAATTCTTATTCTTTCATAATGGGTACATGATTTGCATAAAGCATGTTTCCAAATACCGTGCAATTAACAGTTTAATTGGGTGATTGTTATATGTAGTAATTCTGAACATATGGTGTTTTACATGTGGTCATGAATAACTATTGATAATACAATGATTCCTGTATAATAGATACATAGCATTACTAAATTTGATATAATTACATAAAATCAACATATGTTAAATCAGAAAATTAATGCATAATTTTTTTTTAAATCCTATGTTACAATGTATATAAAAGATCAGAAGGGTGGTAGTAGTGGTTACATAAGGTTTATGGTGAAGGGAAACCAATCTAGTGTTACAATGTTGTTTGTGCTGCATGATCTGCACATGTAGGAGCATAAGTTTCTGCATTGAACTGGTCACTGAGACTTCCACGTAGGCCAATGGAAAGTTTTCTTGATGTTGCTCTTACCTATTAGATGGCTTTGGTTGTTTTAGTCAAAAAAAACAATTTGGTAATGACTTGTCAATCCTCCCCATGTGTGTTGACTTCTGCTTAAATTATGGGTTAAGGACATGTTTGATAAGGGGGTCAATTTTGGCTGACTAATAATGTGTCAGGACCTTATGCCATGGATTGATATATAGTTGGACAATAAGTTAGCAGACTGTTTGATGATGGACAAGATTATTGCATAGGTATCTGGATGAGGGCAATTTTAGCATACTAGTCCCTCGATTGTTACGTGTTGCTGAATGTGGATGGATACCATGAGGGGTCATGCACCAGAGTAAATGTGAATCAAATATACCAGAACACATGGGAGATAAAGTGTTGGCATGAGCAGTGAATGTTTTAGGTCTTTGATGATGTGTATCAAGTACAGTAAGAAGACATTTCAAACACCTGTACATGTTGAGCATGATATTGCTGGTTCTATTTAAATCATCACAGGAATAAAAATTAGGCTGCTGTCTCCCCTCCGAAAAATGCCTTAGGTGACAGAATTAATTTATATTTTTGTAAATCTAACAGCATCATAAAAATAAGGAGGTTGACAAGGCATGGGTTTAGGGTTCAAAGTAAGAAATCAAAGAACTTTGGCTTCAATGATCACTTCCAGAAGCCTTCCAGGATTTGTTTGTACTGATACTCAACATAGGAGTGGGTTATAAATGAGCAGCTTAGAATATATCATGCTGTAAGTAGGCCAGTAAGTGTATTTAATTGATGGATACATAGTAATTTGAATGGGGATACTCTGCATTGTTTGAATGACATATGAGATGGAGTGAGTGATTGTCAGTGGATGTAACAAAAACTCAGCATTGTAGTGACAGGAATTGATCCATGCTAGAGTAAAGGTTGTTTGATATCATCTGTATTTGAAAATAAATGTATTGTATAAAGTGCCATTTTATTCTGAGTCATGGGGAGGATGAGACATTTAAATGATATTGACACCATCTTCCTCACCTACAGTAACTTGTGGTATACAGAGGAGATGTTGGTTGTGAATGATTTTATGAATAGTATAATAGATAGTATTTGATTTTGGTTAAAACTAGTAGATTAAACAGCTATATTTTTGAATAAGCTGAGAGGTATGCTATTCTTAGAGAGTTGGAGATCTGAAGTGTGTGATGTCTGAGCTACTTTTTGATAGTCATCCACATGGCATGTGGCTCCATGTGGAATGAAAGCCTAGCAATACTGTGGATTGGCCATTATAGGATGGACTATAGAACTTATTGCTGTATACTGATTTGGTTTAATTTTCTCCAGATTAAATTTTGAATTGGAGGGTATATGTGAAGTCTTTGACTACCTTTTAAAGTATTGTCAAGAATTTCTTTGAAAGCAAGAAGTTAAATATATCATCCAATTAGGCAATACAATTGATTAATTTCTGGGTATGGAAAATGAAGATGTCTGTTATTTTTATTGAATTATTATTTAAAGATGGGATTTGGAGCAATGAACAATATAATCATAACAATTTAGAATTCATTTATTTGAAATAAAACCAAGTTACATTTGCAAATGATTTGACTGACAAATTTAAATCTCAATATGCAGTCTAACATAAATGTAAAATAACCACAATCCTATTGAAGCAGACATATGACTTGAGGTTGTGCAGCAAAATTATAATTTTTAATTACCATTTCTATTTTTTTTTAGAATTAAATATTACCTCATTCCTTTTACATTATGTCAACCATTTATAAGCTTTGACTTTTAGTTAATGTGATAATTACACTCATGTATTAAAACAAAACAAAAAAAAAGATGAAAATTATTAAAAAAAGTCAGTATTTATAGTTATAAACAAAGGCAAAACTATCCATACAGTAGTGCCACCCTGTGCCAAACAGATCAATCACTACTGTATGGAGAGTTTTGCCTTTGTTTACAACAAATTATGTGCTAGTATAGAGATGGTGATCATGTGATATTTATAGTTATTGTTAAACTTTGTGATTCGCCAATGAATTAAAATTTGAACTTGCAAACACTTTTAAAATATTAATGGACTAGGAAAGATGATGCTGACTTAACTGATATCAATATTAGAATAATGGACAATCTAATAATAACTGCAGGAAAGATTTCCAGTAGAAAAAAAAAACAAGCATTCCTTCTAAGACAAGAGAATAAATAAACAACAAAAAAGAATATATATATATATATATATATATTTAAAGAAAGGATCTATTAAAAATAATTGAATATTTATATATACTTTTGTAAAATCAAAACAATTCACGGTAATGATATAAGACAATGTAATTGTGAATTGGTAGTATAATCTATGAAAAAATAAAGCTAAAATGGCCCTTGGTATTGAACGAAAATTATTTCTCAATCATAAAAATATATGAAATCATTACTCAGCAAAAACATGGCATAATAAAATGAGTGGAGGAATTTTAAAAACAAGTTGGAATAATATATCAGGTGTCATAACAAAAAACTCACACAAATGCACATAGAGATCGCAAACATGCTCGTAATTAACAAGTGCGGTTATGAGAAATATTTAAAATCTCTATCCAGAACACTCTTATCTCCAGACCATGGTTTCGAGCTTATGGACCACGTCAGTGAAGAGCTAGAATATTCAGACACTAGACCTAAAATATCAACTCAAAAAACCAGCACTTATTTCAAAGTATATTTAAGAAGAAACTCTGAATTTTTCGGACATGAAAATGTCTTTAAATCCAGCTGTCTAACTTAAATAGCTATATGGGATTGAAATAAATTCAGATCTACCATATTTTAATAGCCTCAGCATAGCCAAAGCCTTAAAGGTAAAATTATAATGCTTTTAAAAAAGCAAGTCATATATAACGTGACATTACTTTTAATGACCTTGTAGTTACAAAAATGCACATAGAGAGCATACCAATAGCTCAAACAAGCTCGTAATTAACAAGTACGGTTATGAGAAATATTTAAAATCTCTATCCAGAACACTCTTATCTCTAGACCATGGTTTCGAGCTTATGGCCCATGTCAGTGGGGAGCTAGAATATTCGGACACTAGACCTAAAATATCAACTCAAAAAACCAGCACTTATTTCAAACGTATATTTAAGAAGAAACTCTGAATTTTTCGGACATGAAAATGTTTTTAAATCCAGCTGTCTAACTTAAATAGCTATATGGGACTGAAATAAATTCAGATCTACCATATTTTAATAGCCTCAGCATAGCGAAAGCCTTAAAGGTAAAATTATAATAATTAAAAAAGCAAGTCATATATGACGTGGACCATAAGCTCGAAACCATGGTCTGGGATAAGAGTGTTCTGGATAGAGATTTTAAATATTTCTCATAACCGCACTTGTTAATTACGAGCTTGTTTGAGCTATTGGTATGCTCTCTATGTGCATTTTTGTAACTACAAACTCATTAAAAGTAATGTCACGTTATATATGACTTGCTTTTTTAATTATTATAACAAAAAACTATCACTTTTATTCTAAAATAAATTTATTAAAGTAAATAATATATGTCTACAAATAACACAATTGGATAAGAATGAATATTGTATTTGAACTTCATGCATAATTAATAATTAACTGATAATATAATGATAAATAAGACAAAACTTAATGAATAAATACACGATAATTTGGTCACTAAGGACCTTATCTAGGAAACTGAAAAAGTTTCCAAGTTTAATACAGATTGAAAAAAAAAAAGAAATTCTTAAGCGCTTTGTCACTTACTTTCTTTTTGATTTTCAAGTTATAAATTTAAGCTTTAATATATATCTATATTTTATTTAATTACATACTCTAACATAAAAATTATTACCACAAATTCCTTTTAATTATTATCAGCATGAGAAATCTTTCAAAGTAATGAATAAAGAAAGTGTTATGATTACAAAGATTATATATTTTTTTCTTTTGTTGATGTGTTATTTATGTTGTAGAAATTACTTTACTAATTGTTAATAAAAGGTAACCTAAAAAAACACCTATTCACATATTGAATTTGTAATATAAATTATCTACTCTTTGAAATTGCAGGCTTTTTATCTTCTAATTTTATTTATCAAATCGTTTATATATAATAATAAATACAAAAAATATGTGGATGTAATGATGATTCCGCAATAGAAATAAATAACCAAGTAAACCTAAAAGTTATATGAGCTTGTCATTCATATCCTATTTCTTACAGAGGTAGCTGACAATTAATGACATTATTGTATCATTCGTCTAAAGTAAATATCTCACAGCAATGAACAAAAATAATAATGAAAGAATGATGCAAGTGCAATGAAGTATATATATATAAAACATAAATAATTATAAATAATATCAAAGTGTTTTTACGGTCAAATAAATAGAATATCTGAATATTAAATTATGCAGAAAGAGATAATATTGTTATGTAAATATTTAAAACATTTAAGAGTAAAAAATAATAAGATTTTATAAAATAAAAATAACAATTAGTAATAAACATAAAATGTAAGTTTAAATATATATATATATATATATATTAAAAGGTGTGAAGGTTGCCTTGACAGCAGTGAGAAATATTGATTACTATATTATACTGTGAATGTTTAGGTGGTTACTGGTTGGAACTTAATCCAGATGTGATAATCTCTACCAATGCAAAATTAGAGAAGCCATTGAGATACTTAAAAGGTCAGATTGTATCAATAAGTGAGATGATACATGCAAACTTCCTACTATTTGGAAAGATTTTTTTAAAAAAACATTCCTAAATTTAACATTTTTTGCTATTGGTGGAATTTTAACATTTTATTCAAATCAGTGATTGTAGCGCCTCTACAACCATCTTTCTACCTTTTATAACTCTGTGGATGGCTTGTGTGACCAAGTCGAAACGTTGGTATATTAATATTAAAAGTTTTTAACATGGATGAACCCGCAAAATATGTATTTTATATATATATTATATTGCAACAGTACATATTCAGAGGGGGTGAACCTGAGGTAATAGAAAATCGTCATCATCATCAACCCCAGTTTAATGAAGTAATCTATATTTAAAATTAATATGAATACATGTGTGCTATGAATATAATGACTATTAGGAACATGAAAGTGCAATACCAACCCTATAAATAAGTATAAGCAACCATCAGCATTACAGAGTAATAATATAATAATTCATCACAATGAATGATCAAAATACAAAAATCAATTAACAGCCAAGCTTGTGATTGGATTTGAATTGGGTCTACTACACCCCAGGATAATTAATTTAACCTTTTTCAGATTGGGGCAGATTATTTAAATCATAATTTGGATACACACACTTAAGTGCTAATACATAAGAATACAACATAAAATATAATGTTGGGTTAATAAAACATGCTGATCATCATCAATGTTCTGGTTATTCAGCATTATTAATATATTAGCCAATTATAAACTTATCTTCTAATAAATACTAAACTAAATAAAAGGTAGTGCATGGGCTTTAAAGAACATTCTCTTTGTTCAACTCCAGGATAATCTACAAGTGGAATTCCATAAACAGTAAACATAAATGTCTTTTATATAACAGAGCATTATGCAAAAATATAGCTCAGAGAATAAAAGCTCTATAAATGTTTTTGTGAACAAGATATATAATGTATTATTTACAATATTTAAATCTATTCAGGTTTAATTAAGGTTACTGGACTACTTTTAACAATGAAATATTAATTTATTACTAACAATTAAAATAAAATTAAGGTTTGATGACAATACCATAAATATAAATTTGACATTCTGATTTTGATTAATATACAAAAAATAAACTGTCAAATTGTGATTTACAAATATGTTCATATATAAAACACACTATATGAACACATATACATTCTTGAATAATAATTTATGACCATATGTGACTTGTCATAATCCAATAAATGAAAGTCATTTTGATGATTCATAATATTTGATTTAACATATATGTGTTTGTGTGACACTCATCCGCATAGCCACACACACATGCAATAACATATGGGAATTGTCATATAATAATAAATAATAAGTTACCACATTTTAATAATACATAATCAATGACTGTATTCACATACATATGTGTTTACCCAGGGTAATGTGTGTACACATTATTGTTACATCATATAATATTTTAAATTGTCAAATAATACAATTATTAAAAATATTTTTTTACAATTAATTCCATGTTGTAATTATACATAAAATTCACACATATGTATATATATATATGTAAAATAAATAAAATGTCCTTTAATTAAAATAAAATTGTAATTGTAATTGAAATAATAAATTTAACGGTTTACAAACTATTATAAACAATCCTTAAATCTGCAGAAGTACTTTTGGTTTATGCAGGTATAAGAAATTAACCGAAAGTACTTCTGCAGATTTAAGGATTGTTTATAATAGTTTGTAAACCGTTAAATTTATTATTTCAATTATAATATATATATATAATATAATATGAATCAGTTACTAATTCTTTCTTTTTTAAAAAAATAATATTGCATCTTTGACTAATTATTCTTGATTAATTATAAATGTATTTTTTTTTTAAAAATATTCCAATAAGGCTTTTGCTTTCCAATCTAGAGAGATTTTTGGAATTTACTTTTTTTTTTTTCAAAACAAAATTGTCTACGAATCAATCCTCTGTTTTTTAGACTTTAAATTATAGATTTTAAATGCCATTTTTATTAAATAAATTATTTATCGTAACACACCAGTGGCTTGTTATATACAATGTTCACCTGTTATTCTCTGCATATATATAAAACAGCATCATATAAGTAATTCATTATCAAGATGACAGCCTTTCTGGGTAAGATGTCCCCTTGTAAACAGTTGACAGATTTATTGTCATTTTCAGGAAAGGTGTAATCCACTTGAACTGTTGACCTTCACAGAACTCATTTCAGTCTGTTTGCTGTCTAACATTGTTATGAATACATAGAAGCTTGGTTTTTCTTGCATGTGAAATGTAAAACCAAACTCTACAGTGGTGAAGTAATAGCAGCAACTATATCGCACTGTCCTACCTTCAGTTATAAGGTCATCATAATGCTGCTGTCACAATCAGTAAATCTAGAAAAAAATTATCCCTAATATTTTAATCCGTTCTTTTTATAGTCAGGGTGGATGGAAATATATAGTAAATAAAATTAAGTTTTCCATATTTTGATTGAAAAAAATTAATGACACTTTTTCAATTCAACTTAATGTTTTGAAAAACAACTTTGTTGAATTTTATCAAAATATGTTACACAAGCATTAATTACAAAAAAAATGCTAATCAAAATAAATAATGGAATTGTAAAATTACTTGTATATCTATTGTAACATTAAAATATATTTGTTTTTACTTCAAAATCAGATTTAATACAATATTAATTAGAGATTTTTAAGGGTTTCATTTCTAATAAATATTTTTTTAAATTCAAAATTATTTAATCTTTAACTGTTATTCCAGTAAAATATAGAAAATATCTATACATTTTTTTATCTGTGTTTATTTCTACATTTTCTTTCCAATTATGTGCACACAATACTATGTTGTTGTATGCAATGAGACATATAATGGTCTCAATATATATATATATTAAAAAAAAAATTGATAAAAATATGTTTTAATTAAATTATATTTTGTTTGACAATAAGATGATTTAAGAAAATAGCCTGTATAAAGTCTGTTTATGTACATATTCAAGATGTGTTAGAGATACCATCTCATTTAAAAAAGTAATAAGTTAAAATCAATGTTTAAGTTAAAGAAAACCATTTAAACTGTGGCTATTAAGTTAAATATTTATAATGCCAAATTACAAATTATATTAGTATGTCAGAAAACAGATATTGGTACTTTGGTATTAATGCTACTATGATATATAACTCCTGTGATGTTGGCATCTCATTAACAAGATTAATCAAACTTTCCATTTATGATGTAATATTATCCAAGAATCCTGACATGACTAATCCATCTCAAATATATACGCATTAGCAGATTTTCACATTTATACCCAACACCAAGTTGTAAAACATTGCTGGACATATGTTAACTCTGCCACAGTGATCCCTCCTCACAATATAATACAACTTTTGTATCAGGTTTATATTTAAAAGTACATTTAAAGCCAAAACTTTTTATATTTGTTGATTTTTATTTTATTTTAATTTTTAGGGGGGGGGGGTGTTTCATCATATATTCTATTTTTCCATAATGAATATACCTCTCCATCACTGGAAACAAGTTTTTTTTATATATATATATATTTGGAGTTTGCTGTTAACCAAAATAAGACATATTAGTTGCTATTGGAGGCCTTAAAGAAACAAATCAGGCCAAATTTTTAATGTCAACTCCATACTTCCTTGTCAATAGAGCTGATATTACTATGTGATTATTCATATAATATAAGTAGATCAATGGACTGCTCACCAACATGTATTATCCAGCATTGTGAGTTTATAGGCTTTTTACTTCTGATTTTAAGATCATGAAACTCATAGTCTTTCTTCTCACTCACTGGATAAGACAAAACAAATGTGTGTGTGAATGAATTTATTTTAATAACTATATACAACCATGATAAACAAAAATAAATTTTGGTCTTAATCATCAGGAGACTGTAAAATTACTAGCCAAGGCAACAGTTGGTGGCCAAAGATGGAGAGCGCTAAGAATCCACTGACTGTGCACTTAGCCTGCCATTTGATGACACCATTTTATTTAGGTATTTAAAACTGCATATCACTTTAAAGTGAAGGAATATTGCAAGAAATAGAAGAAATATATTATACTAAATGGAACATTATTGGATTTTGTGAAGTTAAAAAAAGGTGAAGAAACAATTGATTTCAAAATTGTGCATGTATTCTACTACAATGACACAAATATTGGAAGTACAAGTGAAGTAGTATTGATTAGAAATTAAAAGTGGAAGAACAACATTGTGGAGATTGATGGTATATCAAACAGAGTGACAAGACTACTTATTCAATGTAATAGCAGATACCAAATGCAGATGATTCTGGTTTATGCTCCAACAACTTCACATAGTGATCAAGTATTAGAATATTTTTTATGGATGTACATAAGACATTGAATTAGAGTAAACTATATTTTAAAATTGTTATGGAGAGACATGAAAGCTAGAATTGGTAAAAAAATGAAAGATGAAAGTTTTATACGTAAATTTGGTTATGGTAATATAAATGAGAGAGGACATACAGTTGTTGAGTTTCCAGAACTAGAAAAAAAAATGTTATGATTTTTTTTTTTTGAGAAAAATGTTAAAGGAAAATGGACATGGAAGCATTCAAATGTAGGTACACCAGAATTTCATTATATTTTGACTAACATAAAATACATATTTCAAGATTGTAATGATCCTAATAAATTTAAAACAGGAAGTAAACATCAATAACTAAGATGAAAGATATGTATTGATACAAAACTAGACAGATAAGATTAAGAAAAATAAACATTACAGTTGATATTCCTAATTTCAGAAAAAAATTAAGGGAACTTAAATTAGAAATTGCAAATTGGTTTCAGTATTATTAGATTTTGAACATGATACAGATTTGAATGAAATTAATAAGAATAACACTGATACACTTTTTACTTTTAATACTGTAACAAAGATATCTGATAAGAAAATGCAAAAATTGAACAATAACATTTTTACTGAAATAAATGAATTTATGAAGAAAAGAAGGAATGAATATATATATATATATAAATGATGTGTTAAAAAGGGTTGAATATCTCATTTTTGAAAAATGGTGTGAAAAAGAGTTAATAATAATATAAGAAAGATAAATATGAATTATCAAGAAAAGCTATAAAAGAATAGTTAACTCTTTAAATAACAACATCAAATTTATAATGGAAGTAGAAAATAATAATAAAATTCCATTATTAAATGTTTTAATTGAAAGAAAGATGTGTCTTCAGTTCATGGTATATATAGAAAGCAAACACACACTGGAAGATATCTAAATTTGTCTTATCATCACTATCCAGGACAATTATTTTCAGTGGCAAAAACATTGATAGATAGAACTAAAAGACTTTCTGTTGCCGGCCACATTCACCAAGAAATCTATGCTACTAAAAATGCTGCTACATAATGGTTTTAATCACAGGATTATTAATAGTGCATTTTAAATAATAAGAAGAAAAGATTTTGATACTTCAAAAATTAAGACTGTTAATCCATTTATAAATGGATTAATTGATGAAATTGGTAATATTTTTTTAAAAAAATAATATCCACACAATTTATGCTACATTAAAAAAAAAATAATGAAATATTTCTACATCCTAAATATTTAAGTTCTTAGATTCTCATGGTGTATATGAAATTCCTTGTGGAATTTGTTTACATTCAAACATTGGAAATACCAATCTTAGAATAAACTTAAAAAAAAAAAAACACATTTTGTCTATTAGAAAAAAACTCTAATTCATCAGCCACTTATTCAAACATTAAATAAGCTAACCACAACATCAATTTCAATAAAACTCTTAGTCTGACAAAAAATGAGGATATGACCAGAGATTGCTAAGAAAAGATATATATATATTCCAACATAAATATATATATATATTCCAACATAAATATCTTGATGTCACTATGGTTCAGTGAAAAATAAAAGGGGAACAATCTCAAATAATAGGATGCAGAGTAGTCAATGTACTTAAACGATCATATTGTTTTTTGAAGAATCTGGAGAGAGACAATCACATTTTGCACATAATTTTATTAATTTTTAATTATATTTTTGCAAAAAATAAAAGTAACCATTTACATTTGTAAAACTATAATGTTTAGATGTAAAGTTAATTTGAATATTTTTGCTATTAGTAAAAATTAATCAAATCAAAATATTTTAATATTGAACCGGAAATGCATATGAGAAACACTTATTAGAATTATGAATAATAATTTTGTCTCTCTTTTTTTTTTTTTTTTTTGTAATTCTAAATTGTATTTTTAATTTCAAATATAATTTTAAATACTTGAAAGCATTCTTTATTCATTTAAGTATCGATAATATTATTAAAAGGGATTTGAGCTCAGACTTTCAAGCTCTTTGTAGTTAGTTATCCACTCCTCTTATACAACTGACACACATGACCACATACATGTGGAAAAAAACTCCAATATATGTATTTCATGCAGAACCAGATCACATCAGTTAGTTCAGATAATCATCTTCCACACAGATATATAATGTATATATAATCAGTGCTCAGTTTATATTATGATAGAAAGTTTTCAAATGTCAGTGGATAGGCCTCGATCTGTTCTACCCTCCAACTATTGAACCATCCATATCATTAAACATACGATGATGAAATTCTCATTAATAATATAAATTTGTTTGTCAATTATACTTTATTCATTGAAAACATTTTATTTGCTTGAAATCTAAAATAAAAAAAATATTTGTTTTGATTATTTCTTTCAGTTTAGTTTTATTTGTTTATTAGGAAAGTAAATAAGTTAAATTTAAGAATATCAAACGTTTTAAAATTAATATATATTTTAGGTTATAAATGGAATATATACATAATATGTAAAAAATAATCATGTATTTATCAATTTTTTTTCCAATTTTTTGACAGCATCTATTTCTCACTTGAATTAAAGTGTCCACTTTTTATTTTAACAAATTAACGTTTTATTTTTCAGGTATTGTGGAGCTTTAAATTATTTTTATAACAATATTAATTTACAAATTTTAAAAATATTTCAGATTTCCAAATGCAGAAAAAAAGTAATAAATTGAAATACATAATCACAACAATAGTTTTTTTTTTTTTTGTTTCCCAAAATTACTGATAATACAAAGCAAATAAAACTGTTTTAACTCAGTTTGTAAAACCTGGATAAATTATTGTTGTGATTACAAAAATGATGAAGTTCTGTCTCATATTTTAAGACTTCCCTTAAAATTATTAATAAGTAACAAAACATAATAGCAATGTTAAACACATTTTTTTCTTTATAATACTTTTCTTGACTGGACTTATTCTATGCAGAGACAAAACTCTATATTGTATCACTATTCAGAGTAGGCCAGAGTAATAAATGGATACATTTTTGTGCATAATATCTCTATTCAGTGCCTATGCATCCAATATCCCCAGACTAATTTATAGCTTGTCACTTTTATAAGTGATGAGTCTTAGATGTAAGAGCATTACACCTAGATCATAGGATCAAATTCATACTTCCAGAAAGTATAGATGCTGAACAAAGTTCAGATTTATACAACTATACAAGCTAATGAGCTTAGATTGAAAAAAAATGTGTTGGATGGTTGCATTAGATGCGAATATCTAGAAACAATGCTCTCAGATCTAAGGCTCCTCATTCATAAAATTCACAACCTAGAAATGAGTCTGAGAATATATGATTAGCGACTAGATAGGGATTTTATGCATAAACCTGCCTACATCCATTGATTATTTTGTCTTGCAGTGAGTTGAGCTACTGTATGGAGAGTTTTGTCTCTGTGAAATCAACTTATGTAAGCATAAAGAATGGTGATCATGTGATGTTTGTGGGCTTATTAAAACCTCAAATACTTTAAATAAATAAAAAAATCTTATCAAAAAGAAAATATTACCTAAATATTTTGTTAAAGTGATTATATATAAGTAAATAAATTATGGGAAATATAGTCTTCAGTTTTGAAATCTAAACAAATAAATGACTTCTCCAAAAATTGTTCACAATTATTTTCAATCCTGAGAACAAAAATACATCATATAATAATATTTTCATCATATTCCTATGAGATATCCCTTCTTGATACTGACTTTTTTGATATTTTTTTTTAAAAGTTAATTTCAATATTAAGAAATAACTCAAGATATTAGGAAGAGAGTATAATTAAATTGCAGTGATTGAAACTCCATCCATGCTATACGAATCTTGTAGTCAGAACTGTGAGAGTATTAATAATTAAAAACCAAATGTTTTTGTTAAGTTCACTGCTACAAGGCTACTTAGCTTGTACACTAAAATTAGTGTGCTTTAAAAATAATAATACTATTATATTTAATTGTAAACATTTTGTATGTCTTTTTTATTAAAATTTTAAGTACAATTTAAATGATTGATTGTTTGATGGTTTTGCATTTATTTTTATTTTTAGGTTTACTTAAATAGAGTGAAGATTTATTTTAATTTTTTTAGATTCTTGTATATATTTTCAGAAACAAGTGTACTTCTAATTATTTTTGTACCAGTTTAATATATGCTGTCCACCATTTTGGATAAACCATTAATGACACACATAATAATTAAAGATGTGATGTGTTTATCTCCATTTGATAACAATAATACTAGATATTTAGTCTAGTTCACACAAAAATATCAATTTACATAAAAAAAAAAAAAACATTGAAATTTCAAAAAAGTAAGTGTAATCACATGGCAAAAATGAAAATATATATATATATATATGATTTAATTGTAATTAGGAAATGACAAGGAAAATTAGCATAATAAAAAAATTAAAATAATATGAAAGTATTTTACTTTTAAAATGTGTCAGATAAACAAACAGATAGATAGATAGATAGATAGATAGATAGATAGATAGATAGATAGATAGATAGATAGATAGATAGATAGATAGATAGATAGATAGATAGATAGATAGATAGATAGATAGATAGATAGATAGATAGATAGATAGATAGATAGAGAGAGAGATAGAGAGATAGAGAGATAGAGAGATAGATAGATAGATAGATAGATAGATAGATAGATAGATAGATAGATAGATAGATAGATAGATAGATAGATAGATAGATAGATAGATAGATAGATAGATAGATAGATAGATAGATAGATAGATAGATAGATAGATAGATAGATAGATAGATAGATAGATAGATAGATAGATAAAAGAATGGGTGGATGGTTATATAGTTAAGTTGATGGTTGAATGTCCAAATAAGTTTTTCATAATCTACCAATCAAAAGAATAATGGCAACTTTTATTAAATGCTTCTTTTTATAACTTATCTCAGTATTTGTATATGATCCACTATACTAAAACCATTTTTAAATCCAACTTATTAGGATTGTTGAAATCCAAATTTCTTTATAGAAAAGATGTACTTATCTTGGTAAATATTTTTTTTATAAAACTGATAAAATCTGATAGATCTGTAATTTCTAATTTATATTTTATCTTTTTTTTTTAATATTTCTCATTAGAAAATCAAAATAACATGTAAAATATAAATAAACAAATTGAAAACTTAGCTGCTTAAATCATTCAATCTAAAATGTATATATTCTCTAAGGTATAAAATAGACAGGCTCTATATTTATAAGTAATTATTTTTATTATCAAAAAAAAAGTATAGTTATATATATATATAAAATTAAAAACCAGTCAATACGTAGACAATCCTAATAGCAATAACAATCAATAATTTCAAACCGCCGTTAAGGCAATGTTTTTTAACAATATTGTGTGTGTATATATATATATAACAATTAGCATTTTTAAATGTACATATAATTTAGTTAGATGCAAATTATTTTTCAGAATTGCACCCATTATTAAATATTTTACAAACTCTTCTGTTACTTGTATTTAAAGCTTACTTTTACATTAAAAAAGAATGATTACCAGTGTTGGTAAAACATAGTGATTTTATTTAACTTTCAGATCTTTAAATGAGCTTACTACAACTAATGGTTTCAATAATCATTTCAAGGGGGGGGGGACTCATTGTTAATTACATGGGTTAACAAATCACATTATTTTACATTTTTATGTACCATAGAAAACTAAAAAAAAATACATAGTTTAAAGGGATGCAATCTACCATTCTCACATGATATATTAATGGTGAGCTTTTCTCAACAATAAATATTTTAGAAACATATATATATATATATATATATATATATATATGTTCTATATATATTAGAAACATATATATATATATATATATATATATATATATGTTCTCATTTCCCACACATATATAGATATTCTTTAATTTAAAAAAAAAATCCTTTTATATAGAGATTTATATGTGCATGTATTATACTTGTTATTAAATAGTTTATAGATGATATATTAATAAACCATAATAAATATATGGTTATAAGAAGCAATATTTAATAGATTGATTTATTATTTTTTTCATTAAATAATATGTTGAAATTATTTAGCTATATTCTTATTAAATAAAGCAGATCAGAAAGAAAGTGTGATGTAAAGTGATCAAGATTAGTAGATTAGGATATGAAAATGTACATGTGTGAGTATAGATATTTTAAACCTAAAACTTTTTACACAAATCGTTAATGACTAAGATTGCAAGCTTTGATTTTTTTGTATTATCTATATTGTAGATATCTAGAGAGGGAAGTGATGCTGGGATGAAATAAAGGTAACAATTAATCCTAAGTTTTTATTAATTGCAACAGACCATCAAACTTGTGAAGCTTTGATCTTTATCTCAAGATAAGATTTCCAGGTGGTCCTTTCCTTTGATCAAATATTCACAATATAAAGGAATGAAACAATATTTAAGGGGTCTTTTTTTTCAATATTGTTAAAGAAGAGATGTAAGCTCAATTTTTTTTTTCAATTTTATTAAAGAAGAGATGTGGTGATCAGTTTTTCATTATTATTAGACAGAGATGTAATGATTGAGTTTGTGAAAACCAAAGGACAGTTTTCATTTTTTTAAAGAGTGTGAGCAATTGATTTTTTTTTCCTTTTTGAGAAAATTGAGGAAGGAGAAAAAATGACTCTTGTTTTGAAAGTCAGTATAGATGAAGATGTGCATATATATAAGTAATTCCCAGCAATATTAAGATAAAGAAAGGAAACAAAATTGAATTTCTTGGAAGAAGTCATTGACAATTATATAAAATGATATTAATATATTTTGATGTGTATAATACAATGAATTTGCCATGCTAAAGCCACTTCTTCTGCTTCTTGAAATCTGACATCTATGGGTTAACTCACATGATCTATCTGTGGACTTATACCAAAAGTCATTTATAACCACCAGAATGATCGAGTTCAAAGCCAACCACACAAGCTATTTGAAATGCTGCTTTTCTGGCTCCTAGCCTATTATGGGTTCATTGCCTTTGAATGGAGGGAGAAGGGGAAAGAAGAGAAAATAAAAAGGAAATTGTATAAATGCCTTATAACTAGGTTTGATTAAGCTATGAATCAATTTTTTTAATGTTTTCCTCACATTCATCTAAAGTGTCTACAATGATTTTTTTTAAGAATTGGAAACAAGTCAGTCAACCAATTCATCATTATCAAAAGTATTGGCAATAAATAATTTTAAAATTGTGGAAATAACAAGCAAGTCAATTAATTCATGTTTATTAGAAGGTACCAACAAGAACTGGTTATTTTTCTTGAAAAGGTAGAGGCAAGCCATTCAACAAATTCAGCATTATCAAAAGTATCAACAATAAATAATTTTAAAATTATGAAAATAGGCAAATACATTAATTCATGTTTATCTTAAAAGTATCTGCAAGAACTTTTCTTTTCTTTTTTTAAATGGTGCAACTAGCCAGTTGAAGCTAGGTTAAGTGAGCAGTCGGAAAATTCAAACCTGAGACGATCATGGGTAGTGAAAGTAATTGGGTAACTTTGAACTTTCATTAACAAATCTTTTATTCTTACTTAATAAAAGTAAACTTTAATTTATAGAATCAAAGCATTTTTTTTCTTTTGATACAGAAACATTAAGGGCTTGTTTATCGATGTTTATTCTCAATATCACATAACATAACACAAACACAGTTTAAATCTTCAAACATAAATTTTCATTATTTTTTTTATATATTGTAATATTAAAATGTTTTTTTATTGTTCTTTATTGATTGTAATAATAAGCAACCCAGCTGAATATGCTTTATAATGTTTTTATTTATTTATTTATTTATTTTTGCATATTAGACTGGATATCATTTATTTTGTTACTCAGAGTTGCAATAATATTTTTATATATGATTTATGTATGAATCCATCATATAGGGGTATACATTTTAAGAATATATGTTAACATTACTGAATGTGTGCGTGTATAACTGCTTAAACAAACACATCAAAAGAAAAGGTTATGCATAATTAGTTTAAGTATAAGAAATTGTAAAGCAAAGCTTACATCAGAATGAAAGAAAAACAAACACATTACATATGAAATTTATTTTTAAGATATGTAATAAATAAGGAAAGTCTTAAGTAAGCATTTATAGAATTTTTTTTTTCTAATATCAATTTTAAGCCAGCTTATTTTAAAATATCCAAAATGATAAACTTGTATATTAAATTTATTTGGGTATGTGTATATAATAACAGAGTCAATTGTACAGTTATTAATTTGATTTTAAAGAAGGAAAGAAGAATAGTATTAATAAAGTATAATTATATATCTTAATTGATGTCCGAGTTCTTATTAAAAATATTGTTGTATTTTTCTTGTCTTAATTCTATCATTTAAATGATCATCATCATCGCTTGCAGATATTAAGAATCATCAGCACTCGCAAAGATTAATCAAGCCTCGCAAAATGTTAAGTAAGCTAGAATGTTAATTTACATTTAAGTATTTAAAGATTATGCTTGATAATAACCAAGTTTTAATAATTATAGGATAATAATAGAAAGCTAAAATTATGTTATTCCCATGAGTTTTGGTGATCCTCATCAAAGATGGATATTATATTATTGATTAAAGCACTGTTTAAATACAGTACGGTATATGAGTTATGATCACCATCATCATTAAATAAATTATAATCATTAAATTTAATGTTTAACATAATTAGTATATATAATAAATAGGGTTTATAGAAAGTTGATTATCATATGGGAAATGCGTGGTGATCAGTCATCAGCACTGGCATTATTGACTTCTAGTTTTAACTATAAAAGTATTTTAGTAAATAACCATAAATATATATAAATGCGAGTGAATGTTATGTTTAAATCCCCGTTTAACATAGGATGATTTTAAAAAGTGCCTATGACTTTATAAAGATAAATTTATTGTTGTGAGTTCATTATAAAGCTATGGCTGATATCATTATCATCATCATCATTATCATCATCAGTAATATCATCTTTATATTATGATAAATAATTAGGTTAAGTAAATAGTCTCATGGCCATCACTTAGGTAAAGGTCTTCACTAATTTATTTGGAAGCCATTGGTAAGAGTATTTTTTTTTGCATCTGTTCATCAATATACGTCAAATGTGCTAGTAATATTTATAAGAGTCTTTAATATAAAAAGTTTTGTGATATTAGGATCTTATGATTTTATTGACGTAGATAAAATATAAAAGTGTCATTTTTTTGTTCATTAGTCATCCAAGTCGTGTGTAATAAAAATATACCAAATTAATTTGAACTCAGTACACTCTAAACAGATTTTTATCTAGATTTAGAACAATCTAGTGGTGCTCATAGAAAACACATGTCCTCAGCTAACTGAATAAAAGTGATCGCATCCCTTTTCCAATTTATTAACTTTAATATATCATATAAGTTGTCATGAATAGCACCAGTGTGTGCATATGACCATGAATGGTCTTATATATTTGGAAAGAATAATAGGAAGGATTCTTTGTTAAAAGAACTTAGTATTGGAAATAAGCGAAATGCACTCCAGGGATTCACAGTAATTTTTATTCAGTTGCTATATCGAATATTTGTTTATCTGATGACAATGGCCATTATGTTTTATTGTTCAAATGACTCCCCAATATCGAAATATTTACAATCTTTAATGATGACAGTTTTGATTTTGATTTTGTTATTTTATGTGTGGAGAAATGAGATAAGTTATTTATTTCATTATTAGCGTGACAGAATTAATGTTTATGATAGTTGCAAATGGGCTATAATGTTATGTTTAGTTAGAAATGAATAGACACCCAAATAGAGCATGATATGCATATGTTCTTATTTATATGTTGGCGTCATCCTTATTTAATTATAAATGGTATTAGCTAGCATAGTAAATTAATTTCACATTTAATTTTGCTTGGTTTCAAAGGATGAACTGCTGGAACATATTATATAATGTTATATTTAGTGTTTAGTTATTAAATTATAGCAACTATCATTGTATCACTTATCAATATATAGATTGTAATTGGTTATAAAGTAACAGCCTTTTATATTTTATCAACCTTTTTACCAGTTCATCTTTATTTATTCATACCGTTACAAATGATACCAGATTATAGACATATTATAGTAATTAATAATAGTGACGTATTTATTTACTGTTAAAACATATATATATATTGTAACAGTAGCTGGGTTCAAACCCTGTTACAAGAAAGTGAAAAAGCACGTAACATTACCCTCAATACAGGTATATATTCAATGAGTCGATAAAGGGTTAAAAATATATATAAAATTATACATATATCATGAATTAAATTTTGAACTCTTTTTGTTATTCTTTTTTTTATATAAAAAATGGGGAAGAGATTAATTAGTAATCATTGTTTATTTTAGAATGTTTTACTTTTAAAATATTACAAATTGACAAAATTACAGTTGTGCGCAAATATTTTATATATTGTTTAGGATTGTTTAAAATATTGATTTAAGTTTCAATTATATTTCAAATAAACAAGGGTAGCAAAAAAGAAATATTGTATATGCCTTCAAGAAATTCTGTGTTGTATCACAATCATTAATTACTGTAAAAAGAAAAATTCCAAGAAAAGCCAAAGAATGATTTGCCAAAAAGAAAAGATACCAGGAATGACGGCACCACCAAAACAATGGAAATGTAAAATAAAGAAGTAAAAGTAATTTGGAAAAGGAAAATTTATTCAAAGAAAAATAACTAGATTGGAGATCTGATAAAAAAAAATTTTCTGAGAAAAAAAAAGCAATTAGACAAAAATTAATTAATGAGAATTTGAGAAAAAGAAAAGACAGTTATTCAGTTAGATTGTGACCGCTGAGCGAGAGAGACTCGTAAAGATATATGAAAAAAATGTTTAACATGAAGGGGTAAGCACCACATGTAAAGGGCTTCACCACCTGCAGCCAATGCGAACTGACTATAAACCACCTGCCCGCAGAAGAACCTAGGAACCTCATGAATACTCTGTATTGCGTAACATGGGATGAAATAGAAGAGAATCGTGCGTCCAAAATATGAATTACTTTGGTTTGAAAATAATATTATAGAAGACTTCAATTACAGCTCATCCATTACTTATGGATATCTAAAAACTGGACTTTACAGAAAGAAACTATATTGTGGTCTCATAAGGCTAAGTTTGAATGCTACAAGATCACAGAACTCAACTTGATACACTTCGTACTTCATTACATTCTGATCCCACACTCCATGGTTCGTAAGGTAACGTGAACTATATTTAATTTTTATATAACTCAGAATGGCTTATAGCTACCTTTGTAAAGACTTTATTACATTATTTCACAGCATGATATTATTGCATACAACTGTATACTAATTTTTTTTCTTATATATAAATTAATATGTGTTTGTTCTAAATTAAATATTTTATTGCTTCATTTATGGTTTGGGGAATTTATTATATATTTTAAATGGGAAGGATATGAATTGTTTTTACATAGATTATGTTTAAAAATTAATAATAAAATTTTATACATATTTACCTTTGCGTTAAAGTTATTCAGTAATTATCATTTATATTTTCCTATCAATTCACCTGCCAAATAAAATGCAAATGCTTCAAATATGTCCGAGGTAGACAGATACATTTATGAGTGCATTATAGGTTACATACAAACACATATATTTTTGTTATTATCTCCATTCATCCGATAGGTTTTCCTTCCCACCCTGGGAGTGAGCTAGCTTGGGTCAGGCACCTCGTTAATTGGGAAATATAATTCTCTCCATATAGTGAGTTTGGCGCTTGAGGTCATCGATAAATTGACGCTCATAGATATATTCTCCCATATATATATATATATATATATATATATATATATATTCTCCCATATATATATATATTTAGATCTTACCCAAGAGGCAAGGGGTACCGGAAAACTTTTATTCATTTGTCTTAAATCCCATTTACACAATATTTAAAAATTGCATCAAGTAAATAATACTTATATAAATAATTCGTATCAGAATTTTCTTTGGTAAATAGTATTTAAATATTACCTACAGGTGTTATGGTGACTAGACAGCCATAGAAATTCCATCTAGTCTACGGTTTGGCTCACATGTCCATTTCTTGAGATCTATATTATTTTGTTTAAGTCATCAAATGTTGGATAAGACAGATAGAAGGGGTGGTCAGTTACAAATGGCTTTCCAATGATTGGGGCTATGAATGTAGGAGAATGGCAGGTTAATAAAAATAAATTAATTGATTGTTTGTTTTGTTTTTGCATGAGTTTAATTATTTTGCCTTGCAAATATTGCTTTAGGAAATATAGCAGCAGACAGGGAAAAAATACGAGTGAGAGGTAGAGGTTTAACAGTAAGGCAGGTGATAGTCAGCATAGTATTTTTTGAGCTGGGGTGAGAAGCCTGGCATGTTATATAGAAAAAGTCAGAAAAAAGAATTAATAAATTGTCATATTAGAACATTATATATATATATATATATATATATATATATATGTTTTTTGTTATATATATATATATATATATATATAACAAAAAACACACGTTAAAAAACTTGCTAACTGTGTTATTATTTCACTTAGAAACTAGGAAAAAGAAAATTCACTTTCTTAAGGATATCTCATAAAAATAGTAGAAATAAAGTAGATGAAAACCCATTCAAGAGAAAGAAAGAAAGAAAGAGAAAATGAACAAGAATAGCACAGATAAAGCAGGGGAGACGGATATGTTGAATATTATTAGGAGAAAGTTACAGGAGATGAAAGAAAGAATGGAATTAAGATTTGAGGAAATGAGGGAAAAACAGGATATGTTGTTCGAAATGCAGAAAAAGCATGAGATTCGAATATTAGCAATAGAAAAGAAACTAGACAAGCGGTTAGAGGAAGGTAAAGAGGAAGAAAACCCAATCTGAAGAGAGGACAACCTAGAAGAAGGGCAAATGACAGCCGGGATAGAAAAGAAAGAGGGAGTAAAAAAAAAGACCAAGTAGAGGAAAATAGTATAGTAGAAGACAAGGAGGATACAGTTACATGCTTGATATCACAGTCGCAGGTAAACCAGTTCCTGAAAATGAGTGTTCGCAGGGCAAATGGGCGAGGCGCCAATTAAAAATTTAAAAAGCTTAGAAAGATATGTTGACTTTGACGTATGGGCAAGTAAGCGTGGACAAAAGATGCATGAAAGATATTTTACCATTAGGGTATGTGAAAGTAAGCGTGAACAAAGGATATATGTATGGAATAAGAAAAAGAAAAGAAATTGTGAGGCACCAAGTGAAAACTTAGAAGGCACTGAAAGATATTTTAACTTTAATCTAGGGGGAAGTAAACAAGGACGAAAGGTGTACGAAAAATATTTTACCATTAATGTATGTGGAAATAAGCGTGGACAAAGGATATATGTATGGAAAAAGAAAAAGAAGAGAAATCACGGGAATTTTTTTACAGATATTATTATTTTAGACCTCAAATTAAGTATACCCCATTTTGAAATCTTTCCAACAGGGGGCATTGTAACAGTAGCTAGGTTCAAACCCTGTTATAAGAAAGTGGAAAAGCATGTACACATTACCCTCAATACAGGTATATATTGAATGAGTCAATAAAGGGTTAAATATATATATATATAATTATACATATATCATGAATTAAATTTTGAACTCTTTTTGTTATTCTTTTTTATATATATAAAATAAATGGGGAAGGGATTAATTAATAATCATTGTTCATTTTAGAATGTTTTACTTTTAAAATATTACAAATTGACAAAATTATAGTTGTGCGCAAATATTTTATATATTGTTTAGGGTTGTTTAAAATATTGATTTAAGTTTCAATTATATTTCAAATTAACGAGGGTAGCGAAAAACAAATATTGTATATGCCTTCAAGAAATTCTGTGTTGTATCACAATCATTAATTACTGCAAAAAGAAAAATCCCAAGAAAAGCCAAAGAATGTTTTGCCAAAAAAAAAAGATACCAGGGATGATGGCACCATCAAAACAATGGAAATGTAAAATAAAGAAGTAAAAGTAATTTGGAAAAGGAAAATGTATTCAAAGAAAAATAACTAGATTGGAGATCTGATAAAATTTCTTTTTCTGAGAAAGGAAAAGCAATTAGATAAAAATTAATTAATGAGAATTTGAGAAAAAGAAAAGACAGTTATTCAGTTAGATTGTGACCACTGAGCGAGAGAGACTCATAAAGATATATGAAAAAATGTTTAACATGACAGGGTAAGCACCACACGTAAAGGGCTTCACCACCTGCTGCCAATGCGAACTGACTCTAAACCATCTGCACGCAGAAGAACCTAGGAACCTTGTGAACACTCCAATTGTGTAACATAGGATGAAATAGAAGAGAATCATGTGTCCAAATTATGAATTAATTCAATTTGAAAATTATATTATAGAATACTTCAATTATGGATAATCCATTACTTACGGACATGTAAATATCGGACTTTAAAGAAAGAAACTATCTTGCACTCTCATAAGGCAAACTTCGAATGCTACAAGATCATGGAACTCAACTTGATACACTTCGTACTTCATTACATTCTGATCCCATACCCTGGGGTTCGTAAGGTAACATGAACTATATTTATTTTTTATATAACTCAGAATTGCTTATAGCTACTCTTGTAAAGACATTATTACATTATTTCACAGCATGAAATTATTGCATACAACTGTATACTAATTTTTTTTCTTATATATAAATTAATATGTCTTTGTTCTAAATTAAATATTTTATTGCTTCATTTATGGTTTGGGGAATTTATTATATCTTTTAAAAGGGAAGGATATGAATTGTTTTTACATAGATTATGTTTAAAAATTAATAATAAAATTTTATACATATTTACCTTTGTGTTAAAGTTATTCAGTAATTATTGTTTACATTTTCCTATCACTTCACCTGCCAAATAAAATGCAAATGATTCAAATATGTCCGAGGTAAACAGATACATTTATGAGTACATTATAGGTTACATACAAAGCCATATTTTTTTTGTTATTATTCCGTTCGTCCGATAGGTTTTCCTCCCCACCCTGGGAGTGAGCTAACTTGGGTCAGGCACCTTGTTAATCGGGAAATATAATTCTCACCGTAATAGTGAGTTTGGCACTTGAGGTCATCGATTAATTGATGCTCATAAATATATTCTCCTGTATATATTTTTTTTTATATTTATATCTTACTCAAGAGACAAGGTCTACCAGAAAACTTTTATTCATTTGTCTTAAATCCCATTTACGCAATATTTAAAAATTGCATCAAGTAAATAATACTTATATAAATAATTTGTATCAGAATTTTCTTTGGTAGATAGTATTTAAATATTACCTACAGGTGTTATGGTGACTAGACAGCCATAGAAATTCCATCTAGTCTACGGTTTGGCTCACATGTCCATTTCTTGAGATCTATATTATTTTGTTTAAGTCGTCAAATGTCGGATAAGGCGGATAGAAGGGGTGGCGGTTACAATATATATATATATATATATATATATATATATATATATATATATATATATATATATATATATATATATATATATATATATATATATATATATATATATATATATATATTCTAACCATGCCTTTGTGCATCTCACTTTTGGGCAATACAGATATTAAATAAAAATAAGTTAGCTCAGTGACTGATTACATTTGGTTTGATGCAAATAATTAATAAATAAATTATCCTGCATTAAAATTAAACATTCCACTAGCTCAAATTCAAAATGAGAATAAGGTTCAGTTTATAAAATAAATTAAATAAGTATTTATTATTTCATGAGACTTGGAAGTGAAAATACAGGTGACAAGAAAGATTACATTGAGACAATATCCCACAGGATACTACCTCAATGGCATAAGTACACTACCCCCCTTATTACGATTTCAAATAAATAACTTATAGTATTCTTATGATTTTAATAAATCCTACTCATTAAGATTAAACTAATAATTAAATTTTAATCTTTATCTACTAAAATTTAGCTCAATAAAATCTGAGGTTCATAAAATTGTTCTAAGTTAATTTAAAATCACTGTAATAAAACATGCGAAGGGATTTTATGTCATACTCTACTACACTTAAATTAATGATAACAAATAATAATAATATTCTTCATTGTATGAACTAATTCAGTATATCTCTTTCTTGACTATAACTTTATTACCTTAATAAAATAATAAAATACCATAATATAATCTTTTATCTTCATATAATAATGTAAAAAAAATGTGGTAGTATTTATAATCTGACAAATAAAGGTGTGTAGCAATGTACTGTATATAATTCAATGTACCATTATGATAACTAATTTATGACCATAAGATAATGTAAAATGTGATTGCTTAAATAAATAAATTCCAAGAAAAATAGTCAAATTCTTAATACAATACTTTATTTATCTCTTGTGCAAAATTATATCATGTTGGATTCAGTTATTCCATGTATCTCATGCAGTGCAATGGGAAAATGAAACAATCAGGACACACAAATTTTGAAAACAAATATAACAAAGTTTATTATAACAATAAAATAAAATTAAAAAAATTATTTACAATATTTACATTGGATATCCTCAATTTACCCCATTCTACATTTTTATTACTTAGTTATTAAACAATCTACAACTTATTTAGGTCTTCCTTCTGACTTAAAATAATACAATTTTATTTATCTTTTGTGATCAACCTTTATTATAAAATTACATTTTATTACCTATTTTAAAATATATCATCTTTAACTATTATTTGAACTATGATTCCTTTTAGAAAACACATCCATTGAAACATAGTATGGAAAAACAAAATAAGAAGTCTAATAATGAGTATGGATCTTCTAAAATAAACAATTCCATTTTGCAATGTCAAAAGAAAATACTATATAAAATATATACTACTAATTTATTATTAGATTATGTGGATATCATTGTTCACTGCACTGTGATTATCAAATATAATATATCCCACTTGATACCACTATAATACTGTATAGTTGTAACTACTGATACATTCCCTATTATTTAATAAATATAAAATTGTACCTATGCTTATTGTTTATATCATTTTACTTTATAACATTGTATTTTTAAAGATATGCAATACTTATTTTAAAACAAAATAAAGCATTTAAAAGTTATTGAACATTTTAAAGAATAACTTTGTTTTATATACTTTATTCTTGAAATATTATTATATTTCCAAAATAAATCCAAAAACATATTTTATGTTTTTTTTTCCCTTTTAGGATCCATTGGATTTTCAAATCCAATTTATACAAATTCTACTTCTTCTAAGTAAATGAACTTATCTCATTCAAATAGTAGCATATCTTAAATTCTCAATTATCTATTATTTCTTTTCAAATATATCATACTGAACGATGTAGTTACATTGGAAATCTATATAGCAAATAGATGTGTAGTATCTAGGGAAGAAAAACTAAAGTAAACCTCATAGCAAATATCAGAAAAAATATCGTGGCACAGTGTATCTATAAGAAATAGAAGTATGACGTAGTCTAAGGTCAGCCAATACTATTAATGATGTCAAGCTATTCCTTCAGCTTTATTAAAACATCAATATTTAAAGAAAATAGACACTGTCCAAAATAAATATATCAGTTACAGGGCACTGTTAACTGTACTGTATATTCATGAAGATTATAAAATATTATTCATATTTCCCCATTACATCCTATTATAACATCATTTAGGGTTCATGTTCACCATATTACTACCAAGCCACTATCTTATCATTATTTCCTAAAGATTTATTACATCTTACATCGACAAAATAACAATATTGCATATTCGAAACAATAAATAAAATTCATTTATAATTATAGCAATCTCACTGATCCATAAGAAAAGACTGCTTACTTCCTTATTCTATATTCTAAAACATATACAAACTTGTAACATGAATCCTTGTAACATCCAATAATATGAAAGTTTTTAAAAGAATCACACATATATTTATCATCAGGTTATGTTATATTATTAGTATAAAATTAAAGTATGCATATTCCCAAAATAAATCCTAACCTCATAATTTTAAAAACAATGTATAAAATGTGTTTACATACAATTAAACATTTAAACTTTCATTCATTATAATTCATAGGCAATCTAAAAAGAAAACAAATATACATCATAAAATATCAATATTCATTAACTATTACCAAGTGATATTATCTGGCCATCACTTTTTGCAGTCTTCTTTTCCATCCACTAGATACATTGCATACATGAAAATACATTTATACTTTTACTTAAGTGTTCTTATTCATACTATTAAATTATTATATTATAGGATTTTAATATTATCAATAGATTAATGTTCATGTTCCTACTCTTATAAACTAGAAAATTTACATTTAAAATAAATAGTAATAAATGAAAATCATATTTACATAACTTCAGCTAAAACAAATGTTTTTATGTAAGTCCCATTATTTTCATTTTCTTTCTCAAAAGTTTTTTTTTTTTAAAAATGTTCTCTTCAAGAGTAATTCTACAACCTCCCCCATTGCTATGATGATGAACAAGACAATACATTTCCTGCAGTAAGTGTCATCCAAACTTCCGGTACAAAAATCTCAGATTTAAAAAAAAAAGAATAATAAAAAAAAATATTACAACATCTTAAAATCTTGAAAAATTACATAAAATAATCATCAATCGATTCTGGAATAGTTAATATAATAATAGTTTATGACTTCTATAGTCCAGAATAATGATTATTGAAATCATAATAATAAAAAAGTAATCCCATGAAGCTTCCTAGAATATTCCATATCAGCGTAGAGATTCATCATATTCCATTTGATTAGCTCGAATTATCCGTATAAACTTTTTTCGCATATAAAATATTTTGATAATTCCATATTTTCATTTTATTCATGATTCTTTTCCTTTGTAGGTTTCTTCTTTAACATATTTATTAACATTTAGAGGTTTTCTTGTCTTAAATTATCAGCTTTTAAAACAATTTTATATATGTGTATTAACCCTACTACATGCCTCTGGTTTTTATAACACACTTTTCTAAATATTTACCGTGAGTCTTTTCTTAAAATAATTTATTGAAAATATTTTAAATGTTTCCTTCAAAAAGTATATAACATTTACTCTTATAACATGATATTTCCATAAATTTATTATAGAGTATACTTGTCCTATGGTTTATTAATACCAGACAAGACTATTTTGCTATATAAAATAATGTGTCTTTACTTTTAATCGGCAAACAGTTTTTTCTAATGAGTTTTTCATACAATGTCCATAAAATTAATTTATTCATTTGAATAATCCTCTTGTTCAATATTATTGAAACTGAATTAATAAATATTATACTCATTTTTAAAATATTATAAGTTGAATACATTTTCCTTATTGGTATATCCATTATATTATTGCAAAGTTATATATTACATTTTGACTAATACTACAGGCAAAAGACTTTTAAAATTAGCAGGGCATATTAAAAGAAGTTATTATTAATATTTTTATTTTACACTCTCTTTTGCAAATACTTTTTAAAATAATAATAACCTATTAGCTTTGCAAATAAAATTGTACAAGAGCACTAAAAAATTGACTAAATAATAAAATTAAAATTTATTATCACCTTGATAGCTTCTGATATGATCTCTGCTACCTTTAATACATTTTTTAATCACCACTGATACCCCCTGTGCAATCGGTATTTACATCCTAGAAAATACATCATTCTATTGGTTGATTCTTACTTTTGATTTGATACCAAATTTGCATAATGTTAGAAAGATACACAACTAAATTTCAAAATAAAAAAATATGATGTATTAAAACTTTAAAAGTAATATTTAAAAATATTAACCTTAAATAAATTATTACTTTACTAAATTTAATTAAATATTTAAAATGACTTTAAAAACAGTATTTAATAAATTTATTCCACTCTTATAGTTAATTTAGCTATATTATTTTTAATCAAAATATTTAACTTTTATTATTAATTGTACTCATCTTTATTATATTATTTAAAACATTTTATATGATAGTTAACTTAATATTTAATATTGGCTTTTATGATAGATAATAATTATATCCAATTCTATAATGCAATTTTACAATATTTTGAACTTTACTAATAAATACTAGCAAGCCCATCTGTACAAACATATATTATTATACAAATCACATGACTAATATAACCAAGACAGACATTATCCAATTTACTGTCTGGGAATAACTAATAAATTGCAACACTTGTCATATTAAATAAAATAATACAAGTATATAAAATTTGGAAGAATAATTTAGAAAATATAGAATTAAATACAACTTTCACTACCACAAAACTTACTTTTTAAAATATATGATATTAATTATGATTACTAAATATAATTTATAAATTTAAATATAACATTTATTTAACTATAAGTTTAAGACTATTAAAACCAAACTTTTTTAAACATACTTTTAAATATTTATGGCTGTGTTATTTATTACAACACCCCTGCACATTTTCTTATTTCATCCATCCATCTCACCTGTGGTCTCTTTCTGGGTCTTTTACAATCTCTTGGAATCCTGTTTAAAATTTCAATTGTCCATCTATTATCATTTCTTCTAGCAATATGTCCAGCCCAACTCCATTTCAATCTTTTATTTTTTTCAATATGGTCAGTAACACCTGTTTGTTGTCTTACCCATACATTGCGTTTTCAATCTCTTCTTGTTACTCCCAACATACATCTCTCCATACTCCTTTGAGTGGTCTGAAGTCTCTGTATTGCTCTTCTATTAAGTGTCCAAGTCTCAGATCCATAAGTAAAAATGGTAAAACACATTTGTTAAGAACCATTATTTTCAAACACATAGGCATATTTCCTTTTAGTATCAAGTTATTTCTACCAAAAGCACTCCAACCAAGTTTAATTCTATGATTAATTCCCTCCATTATGTTTCCATCTGTATTAATAATCTGACCTAGGTATTTGTAACTGTTAACTTCTTCTAATTCTTCATAATCAATCTTTATTTTCATATTTTGAGCAAATCGATTAAACATTACTTTAGTCTTTTTAACATTTATCTTTAGTCCTACTTTTCTACTTTCATCTGCTAACTCCTGCAACATTTCCTGCAGCTCTGAAGCATTATTTGAAAAAAAAACAACTACATCATCTGCAAAATCTAAATGACTTAAATACTCTCCATTTACTTTCATTCCTTTAGTTTCCCATTTTAATCCACAAAATACTTCTTGCAGAACTGCTGTAAAAAGTTTTGGAGATATGGAGTCACCTTACCTTACACCTTTCTCAATGTTGATTTTTCCAGTATCATTATGTAATCTAATTGTTGCTGTTGCATTTTTATAAATATTCTTTAAAATATGACAATATCCTGGATCTATACCTTGATGATCCAATGCTTTAATCACTGAAGAAATGTGTATAGAATCGAATGCCTTTTCATAATCTACAAATCCAAAACATAATGACAACTCGTATTCATTTGTCCTTTCTATGACTTCTCTCAATACCTGGATATGATCTATTGTACTAAAACCACTTTTAAATCCAGCTTGTTCTCTTGGTTGGTGGAAATCCAAAGTTCTCTGTAGACGAGTTGTAATTATCTTGGTAAAAATTTTATATAAAACTGATAAAAGGCTGATAGGTCTGTAATTTCTAATATCTTCTTTATCACCTTTTTTAAACATTAATATTATTACTGCATTCTTCCAATCTTCCGGTACATCTTTATCATTTAGACATTTGGTATATAACTTTGCTAAAATTGTTTCTATTTCTTCACCTGCTTCTTTTAATATATCAATTATAATTCCATCATTTCCTGGAGCCTTTCCTTTCTTCATACATTTAATTGCATGTCTCACTTCTTCATTTAAAATTCTGGGCAATTTGGAAGATGTAATAGATATAGGAGGTACTTGTTCTTTATTACTATATAATTTTTGATAAAAATCTTCTACCAATTTCATGATGTCATCTCTCTTTTTAGTAATAAGTCCATCTTTTTTTCTTATTGCAGATATAAATTTCCTACCAATACCAAATTGCTGTTTAACATTCTTGAGACTTTTATTTTCTTCTACAGCTTTCCTTGCTATTTCACAGTTATACTTTCTTATACCATTTTCATCTCTTTTCCGTACCATTTTACAAAATTCGAGATATTCAATTCTTTTTAATACATCATTTTTGTATATCTTCATATTCCTTCTTTTCTTCATAAATTCTCTAGTATCAGTAGAAATTTTATTAGTCAATTGCTGCTTTTTTCTACCAGCTATCTTTGTTGCAGTTTTTAAAAGTGTATCAGTTATTTTCATATTAATTTCATTCAAATCTGAATCATGTTCAAAATCTCCTAACACTTGAAACCTATTTGTAAGTTCTACTTTAAATTCATTAGAATGTTTCTGAAGATTAGGAATATCAACTGTAAATATTGTTTTTCTCAATAATTTTTGTCTCTCTAGTTTTACATTAACATGTAACTTACACCTTACTACTCAATGATCATTTCCTGTGTTAAATTTATTAAGAACATTACAATCTTGAAATATGTATTTCCTGTTAGTCAAAATATAATCCAATTCTGCTGTACCTTCATTTGGATGCCTCCATGTCCATTTCCTTTTAACATTTTTATTTCAAAAAATGAATTCATAATATAAAGTTTTTCTTTTTCTGCAAACTCCACAAGTCTATGTCCTTTCTCATTTCTATTACCATAACCAAAATTACCTACAGCAATTTCATCTTTCATTTGTCTACCAATTCTAGCATTAAAGTCTCCCATAATAATTTTAAAATGTTGTTTACTCTGATCAAAAGCCTTTTGTACATCCATATAAAAATCTTCTACTACTTCATCACTATGAGAACTGATTGGGGCATAAACCTGAATTATCTGCATTCGGTATCTGCTATTAAGTTGTATAACTAATCTTGCACCTATGTCCAATACACCATCAATCTCCACAATATTGTTCTTCCACTTTTTATTTATAATGAATCCTACTCCACTTGTATTTCCAATATGTGTGCCTTTATAATAGAGTATATGTCCACTTTTTAAATCAATTGTTTCTTCACCTTTTCTTCTAACTTCACAAAGTCCAATAATGTCCCATTTAATATAAGACAATTCTTCTTCTAATTCTTGCAATCTTCCTTCACTTGAAAGTGATCTGCAGTCGTAAGTACCTAAATAAAAAGTCATCATCAAATGGCAGCCTGGGTCCACAATCAGGGGATTCTTAGCACCCTCTGTCTTCGGCCACCAACTGCTGCCTTGGTTGGTGACCTTACAGCCTCCTGGGAATAAGGGCCATGCTTTATTTTTGTCTGTCATAATTGTATATATGTATTGGAAAAATATTTATCATTTACACAAACATTCATTCTTTCTTATCAAGCACTGAGAAGAAAGACCATGGTGTTTCTTGATCTTAAACTCAGAGGTAAAAAGTCAATAAACTCACTTTGCTGGCTAATGCATATTGGTGAGCAGCCCATCCATGTTCTTATACTATATGAATAATCACATAGTAATAACAGCTGCAATGACAAGAATGCATGGAGTGGACATTGGGAATTTGCCCTGCTCAATTCTGTTAAGGCCTCCAAGAGGAATCAAAGGGTCTCCTTTCAGTTAATAGCAAACTCCTTTCTGCAGCCATATATATATATATATATATATATATATGGCTATATATATATATATATATATATATATATATATAAAGATATAGATGGCATTTTACCAAAACACCGAACAATTGTATAATTTGCTTACATAAACAAAAGAGTCAGAATTCCACTATCTCTTTCATTTGCCCACTTTCAAATCAGCTGATTTCAAGCTAATTTTGCTATCATCAGTGAAAGATAGAGCTAAAAACTAGATCTAAAAAACTGACTCCAAGTGTTTATGCAAAACGTTTCTATCAGTTTGCAACCATGAATTTTTCAGACCGGTCAAAGTCTTCAAACTCAGCCTAACAAGCTAGATAGCTAAATGGGTCTGATCTCAGTTCAGTTTCACCACATAGTCAACGTCTCAGCAATATATATATATATATATAATTGCAAAAACCTTTAAAGGTACATTTATGAAAAACAAAAACAAGTTAGAATCACGTAACTTGCTATATCACTTGTATTCTAACTTGTTTTTGTTTTTCATATATATATATATATATATATATATATATATATATATATATATATATATATATATATTAATTGTCAGATATTTAAATCAGATTAGTATTAGCAAAGTTTCAAAAAATCAAACCCAGGAATGAAAAGTATCTCATTACTAATCACTTACACTAACAAGTCACATAAGTTTGAATAGATGTAAGTGAAAGATAGTTTTGCTTCTATCTAATTCACTACACATTTAAAAATATTATTGCATTTAATAATAACATACAAGGCTAAAACCTTAGACAGAAGCGCCTTATAAATGCTTTTGTGACAGCCAATCAGTTGTAATGATAACTGCACGTGGAACTCTCAATTCAAGAACACAAGCCAGAACACAACAAAAAGATGGGATCCACCTTCTTCTATACTTAAATTTAAATAATAAAATAAACTCCTCCACCCCAATACAAAGAAAAAAAAAAAATAAAAAAAAAAAGAAAATTAAATTTTTTTTTCTTTCACTAGAATTAATTATTTAACCTATTATTTTGACATAAGCTGATTTAAATATTTGTTAGTTTAATAAAATCATAGTCTATTAGCAGCCCTGCACATGAATGTCGTTTATTTAAAAATAAACTTTATATATGGTTGGTTGTTTATATTTTTGAAATTTTTATTGATGAAGAGTATTCACAATTAATAAATAGTGCTTCCATCTAAATTATATATATATATAAAATTAATACAAATCAATGTTTCAACATTTCTACCTTTATTTAGAGAGTAAGAAGTACTGATGTTGAAAGATTCTGTCACTAGATTTTATTCATTTACTATATTTGAGTTTTATTTAGAGTTATGCAAATTTTAATTTGTTCTTACATATATTTAATCAAAAACATAAGTATTATACATAAATAAAATTACAATTTAAAAATATAAATCCTTCAAATCTTTTAATACAAGAAATGTAAACGGTGGATTGTAAAGTCTATTATAATGACATTTTTCAATATCTAAAATACATTATAAAAATATAATAATAATAACTTATGTGTTTTATTGCATTGTGAAAATTTTAAGTTTCAAATTTACTGAAGTACATTGATGAAAAAAAGGCAATAAAAATGTTTTGGTCAAGCGTTGTTATCCGAGAGGTCAGCGCAGGTGCCATGCAAGCAAGCAGTTGGTTGCAGACGTTTGTTGTAGGTTCGATTCCCGGCGGTTGCTATGACATATGAGAAAAAAAATGTTTTTTTTTTCTCCAAGAAAGTTTAGATATAAAATAAAAGCTGTTCAGAGCTCTGTTTTCGAACGGAAATGACCTCATTTAATATGATTCTAGGTGACTTCTATTACAAATATATTATTTAGAATTGGAATTAATTGCTAAACCCTCAAAATAAAATTTGTAGTCACTCTAATAGTGTGGCACAAAATATGAACCAAAAGTAATTATTTTTCCCCAAAATAAAAAAAAAAAAAGTGAGATAAATAAAAGATTATTTGCAAGTTCATTTAAATTGTTTGACATTTTAAAATTTTAATGAAAAGTTTTGCCTACGATTATAAATTTATAGCAAAACTACTTATTACTATGTTGTTTTAGTATAGTATCTGTATGTTTTGTTAATAATATTCACATATTAGCTTTGTTTTTCAAAAAGCTTTATATTACTGACTATAAATTTGGATTTAAAAGCTGAAAACTCTATAATTCCTCAAATGGTACTGACAAACCGCTTTTAATTTTAATTATTTTCATTAGTCATTCCTTAGACTAGACATTATCCAATAATGAATAATTTTTCTTTAGTACAATTTTCACTACACCACTCTCGTGCAAGGTAGGGACTGTTTTCTATCCTCATATTATTAATATACTTTCGTTAAACAATTTGTATCAAGGTTGTGTGGGCAGCACAATCAAATAAACTGTAATAATTTGCTTTATATATAGAAAAAGACTGAACAATGATAAAGATATTTGAAAGAGATTGTAGAATAATCCAACTGGTAAGTCCTGGTTCACACAAAATGCACGTCTTGGAGATCATAGATACGTTCCACATGTTTTAGGTCATATGTTTATAATTACTTCCTTCCACAAAGGGTTAAAAGTGAATAGAAACCAGTCCTCATCTTGTGTAAAAATGGTATATTGAAAAATATATTCCCAGAGATATTTATTATATATATCATCATCAACATGATGAACAACTGTAGGATGAATTTCTTTCCAAGTTCAATCTATCATCTCTGATCTCTATCCCCTCTTATTTACTTTACACTGTAAATTTATTACTACATTCATTTATCTCACGTGTGGTGTTTATTTGGATCTTTTACAATCGTTTGGAATCTAGTTTAAGATTACAATTATCCATCTATTATCATTTCTTCTAGCAATATGTCCAGCCGAACTCCATTGAGGTCAGTAACACATTTGTTTTCTTACCCACAAATTACATTTTTGATCTCTTCTTGTTACTCCTAATATGGACCTTTCCATATTTTTGAGTGATCTGATGTCTCTGTATTGCTCTTCTAGTAAGTATATAAGTCTCAGGTTCATTCATTAGAATGGGTAAACCATATTTATTAAAAGTTTTTATTTTCAAACACATACACATATTTCCTTTTAGTATTAAGTTATTTCTTCCAAAAACACTCAAACCAGGTTTAATTTTATGATTAATTTTATATATTATGTTTCCGTCTGTAGTAATAATCTGACCAAGGTATTTATAAGTTAATTTTTATTTTTATCTTTTGAAAAACTCCATTGAATATTACTATAATGTGTCTAACATCTGAATCTCACTTTCTTATTTTCATCTGATAACTCTTGCATCTAAAGCTCTGAAGTATTATTGTCACAAACAACTGCATCATTTGTAAAATCTAAATGACTTAAATAATCTCCATTTATTTCTACTCTTTTAGCTTTCTATTTTAATCCACAAAATACTTCTTGCATCACTGCTGTAAACATTTTTGGACATATGTAGACACCCATCCTTAAAATCTTCTCAATGTTAACCTTTCTAGTATTATTATGCAATATAACTGATGCTTCCGCATTTTAAAAATATTCTTCAGAATATGATAATATCCTGAGTACATATCTTGGTGTTCCAATGCTTTAATCATGGAAGAAATCATTATACAATCAAATGACTTTTCATGATCTACAAATCCAAAATATAATGACAACTTATATTCATTGATTCTTTCTATAATTTCTCTCAATACTTGGATATAACGTACTGTGCTGAAACCACTTTTAAATTCTGCTTGTTCTTTTGGTTGATTAAAATACAATGTTCTCTGCAGTAGAATTGTAATTATCTTGATATTTTTTATAAACTGACAAAATAATGTTAGGCCTGTAATTTTTAATATCTTCTTTATCTTGTTTTTTAAATATTAATATTATTACTGCATACTTCCAATCATATGGCACATCTTCTTCATTTAGACATTTAGTATTTAACTTTGTAAGTTTTTTTTTTCTATTTCTTCATCTGCTTATTTTAATATATTGATTATAATTCCATCATTGCCTGAAGCTTTTCTCTTCTTCATAAAGTCAATTGCATATCTCACTTCATTTAAAATCCTGGGCAATTCACAAGATATAACAAATGTAGAAGTATAGTACTCATCTACCCATTCCATATGGTCATCTCTCTTTTTAGTGATAGTTCCAACTTTATTTATATTACAGATATACGTTTTCTACTAATACTAAAATGTTGCTTTACACTCTTGAGACTTTTAGTCTCTTCTACATATTTCCTTGCTAGTTCAACTTTCTTATACCATTATCAATTCTTTTTCACACCACTTTACAATATTTGTAAAGCAAGTAAAATAATTGATGTATGATATTGTGTTTGTATTTTTAAGAAAGTAGTTAGCTAAAAATTATTATAAGATTGTATGTTTGGGATAACTAGCAATGATAAATATTGATTTAATAAGTATTATAGGTAAATTATTATCGTAAATTGTAAAAGTAATACTTTAAAGTTAAACAAATAGATTATTTAATAATAATGGTTGTATTTAGTTATATTTTAAATCATTTAATTAGAAGTAATAATGTTGAAAGAAAAGTGCATATTCGATATTATAATATTAAAATAATTATTTTAAAATTGTGCTATCATATTGATTGATGTAATATTGTATAAATTAAATTATTTATTTTAGTTTCTTTTAAATTACTAGCATCTCATTTAGTTTTATAAATCATGTGACACACACCTGCGTTTAAAAATAAAATAATATTATCTGTTATAAATGTTAAATTGGATTTCAAAAGTGAATATAATAAATAAAATCAGATTTATATTTTTTGTTGAAATAAATACATTTTGTTTAAAATAAAGGTAGAAATGGTAATAAATATTAAAATATGATTTTTAAAACTTATTTTGAAGTATTTAATCAGTGTAAATAAAATATGAAAATTAATTAAGAATTGAATAATATAATAAAAATAAATATTTAATAAATTATTATTAGTTTTAAATTTAACTTGACGTTCATTACCTAGATTGTAAAGCAAGCATCGTTGAAATTGACCAATGAAAACCTGTATTTTGGACAGGTATAAAAGAGCTGTGCAGAAATTCCAGGGTCACTGTTATCCTATTATACCATGATACCATCATCAGGGTTTTTACAACCTTGGTAAATTAATTAATAGCTTAATAGTCAATTTTATCATTTTTTTAAAAAACATTCTAAAAATACAGCAATTTGTTATTATAAGATCGTGATATGGAAATGAGTGGCTAAAATTAAATAATTTTTGCTAGCTGATCTATTTTTATTCAATTTACCATCAACTTAGACATGGAGGAGTCATCAGTGAACTTAAATTTATGTAGGAAAATATCAAATTATTATTGTTTTACTAGGCACATAATTTTGCCTATGTTAAGCATTCATGCTGACATAATGATCAATTTAATAGACAGAACTTTACGGAAAAGATTCAAATATGATTCAAATATGCTCGTCAGAGATGGAAAGAAAAATATGAAATTTTATGCTGAAAGCTATTTTAAAATAGAATAGTTTTTTGAAACTGTTAATGTGAAATAACCATTATTTAAGGTGTTAAAATATTTCTTTATAAAGAAATATTGAAATTGATTTTTGGAAAATATAAGTTTTAAAAAAGTTGAAGAAAGAAAATTATTAGTATAATAATTGATATTACATTGGGAAAATCTTTAAAATAATAGTGTTATATGCTGGACATATAGAATATATTCAGAAAAATATTTATAAGAATATTTAAAATAATGCGTACTATTAAAAACATTGACCTATAGGAAATTTAACTGAAAGAAGTGGAGTTTTTTAGAAAAGATATGTTGTAATAGAGGATTAAAAAATGCATTTAATAATTATTGTCGAAAATAAAAAAAGAACCTGAACTATTTGTATGACAATAGGAGATTTCACAAGTCAACTTACTTATGTTTGTTTTCTTTATTCTTAAAAGAATCGTCGGACATGTCATAAAAGGGAAATTATCGGAGCATGTGTAGTTTTGTTTACATTAAAGGAAAATGTTTTTGTCAACAAATGCTACAGGATGAAAAGGACATTTTCCATAAGTTTTGTAAATATGAACTTTAAATTTTATTTTTACTAACTTTTCATAATATTTAAAAGTAGAAAAGCAGTAGGAACATAAAAATATTAAATTACTTACTAATCTAAAAATTAGTTATTAAGAAAGAAAAAAGTCTTTAATAATTTAAAAAAAAAGTGTAATATTTTAAAGTATGGCATGGGATGAGTGATATTTAAATAATGTTTTATTTAGTTCGTGATCTAGAGATACTAATGAAATAATCGTCAAGGAATACATATTATTGATGGTAACAATTATAAAAGTATTGACCATTTTATTATGTATTGATTTATTGTATATCTTAGTGTGGATGTATGAAATGATTATGAAAAACACAATATGTACACATAGTTTTTAATGTGTTTATTCATGTTAAAAAAATATGCATACTTTTAATAATATTATAAGTACATTTTAATATAAAGGAAATATAAGTATATGATTCTATTATAACGGAATTTAATGTTTATTTTAAGTGATCAAAATAATAAACTGGGATATCAATACTGATTGTTTGTGTTTATGTGTAAATTTACTAATGGATAAAATAATCTTTTCTTATCGATTGGTTGGATAGTTATTTCAAACATGAATTTATTTATTATTATAAGAATGTAAGAATAGATTTTAGCGACGTAAGCTTGGTATTAAGTTAAATAGAGCTAAGATAATATTTTTAGGTAAGATTTGTTTATATTGGAATAAGTATAGATGATAATGAGTATGGTATAAGTATAGATAACTTAGCCCTATAACTTGTATTAGTTCATGGTAGTGTTATTTTTGTATGTTGAGGTTGTAATGTTCCATAGAGCTGAATAGATAGTTTGGACATTATGTTTATTGGTAAAGGTGATGAACTACAATAGGCATACCTTATTTATGATACACTGTGACCATGATAGTAATTTAATAGAAGTGTTATTAAATTAAAATCTGATTTATTCCATATACCTCTGTGTATTTACTATCAGTATTGCTTGAATGGTATCGTAAAGGCTAGTATTTTATAAGATGAAATGATGAATAAGTTTAAAATGCAGAATTGGTGTTTAAAAGATAAGATGGGTTACATTGTTTAAAAGTAAAGATGAATGAGGATAAAGAATAAAAGATGGTAACTTGCTAATAAAAAAATCATAGACTTTTTTATGTTTGGGACTCATTATTATTTATTACAAATAAATAAATGATAAATGAAATGTGTTTTATAAAAAATATTATTTAATCATTAAATTTTAAAGAAATTCAATGTTAATGCATATATTACAAGTAAAAGAAATATACATAAATCATACTTGAAGAATGCAAATGATCATGGTTTTATATTATTATTATTATTATTTTAGAATAATACACATCAATGTTTACATTTATTTGACATCATATTGAGGAATAATAAGCATTTAAATTAATGGGTATATTATTAATTAATATTATTTACACTATGGGTAAGTTAAGAATAATCATAAGATATGGTAAAAGTGTTTTTAAAACTAAATAATAAAAGATAAATTCAAAGTGAATTAATAATTTAAATAATACTTTTGTAATGCAATAATTTAAAGAAAATTAACGGAGGCCATAAAGATGTTATAGTAATATTTCAATAATAATTTTATAAAGCAATTTTGTTGTATCTAATATTTTTATTTAATTCAATTTTATGTGATATTACCGAAATGAGAATAAGACAAAGTACATGCATATTGTACATACTGTATATAATTTATTAAGTTTTGTTATAAATCTTGGTGTCGACTCATTTTCTACACATCACAATTGCATAATCACAGATAATTATAATGAATACATAGTATTTGCACATCATGAATAAAATTGTTATTTAAGAGTTATAATATTTTATTGATATATTTTATTTAAGAAGTTTTACTTGTTACATTATTCTAATGGTCATGGAATAATTACCAAAGAGTTACATTGAGTTATCTTAGTAATGATTGCCACATATTCTCATATTATAATATCATATCATACATGTTTATTTAAGATGCCATATGGATAATAGAAAATTATATTATTATTATTATTATTATTATTATTATTATTATTATTATTATTATTATTATTATTATTATTATTATTATTATTATTATTATTATTATTATTATTATTATTATTATTATTATTATTATTATTATTATTATTATTATTATTATTATTATTATTATTATTATTATTATTATTATTATTATTATTATTATTATTATTATTAAATTGTAGTTAGGAATGATATTAAATCCCTTATCATACTTGATTACAAGAATTATACTTAATTTAGAAGTAATTTAAGAAAACCTGAGGTAATTTGAGTTAAATCAATTTTATGAAAATAGTTAGATTAAGAATCATTTACTTAATTAATTTTTATTAAAGACATGAGAGTACTATAAATGTAGAATTTAAGTAATAGGAGTAGAGATAGTATTCTTATGCCATTAAGGTGATATCCAGTGGGATAGTGGCTTAATGTATTTGCTCTGCCACTTGTAAACTCACTTCATAGTCTCATGATTTAATTAGGTAGCATTTATTTAATTCCATAACACAGAACTATATTATTATTTATTATTTAAGCTAATTTGATAATTTGATATTATTTAAGAATATAGTTATTGTTGATTTAGATACATTTTAGATGAACATAATTATTTATCTGAGCTAGATCCATTTATTATAATTACATATTTCCTGGAAGTGAAGGTACAATATATATATATATATATATATATATATATATATATATATATATATATATATATATATATATATATATATATATATATATATATATAAAAACCAAACTCTAACACTATACTAAAAAATAAAAATCAAAACCATAAAACAATACATATGATTAAATCAAATTTTACCAAATCCTTACACAACCATGGTTTCATCTACTACAAATAGACCTTCTCAAGTGAAAATCAACCTAAAGGAAAACATATATATATACAAACAAACAAACCTTCCCATAATTCATTTCAAACTCCACCTTCCCTTTATATCAAAAGAAGTCTTCATAAGATTGATAGCCTCAGAATCAAGGAGTTTTATCATCAAAGTCTCCTTTATTCTGAGGCTATCAATCTTATGAAGACTTCTTTTGATATAAAGGGAAGGTGGAGTTTGAAATGAATTATGGGAAGGTTTGTTTGTTTGTATATATATATGTTTTCCTTTAGGTTGATTTTCACTTGAGAAGGTCTATTTGTAGTAGATGAAACCATGGTTGTGTAAGGATTTTGGTAAAATTTTGAATTTAATCTAGTACTGTATTGTTTTATGGTTTTGCATTTATATATATATATATATATATATATATATATATATATAACGAAATAAATGTCCGCTAATATCAATAATACAATAACAAAACTTAAATATATTCCAAACAACAGTAAACAATTTATAATACAATATAAATAAAAACTCAATAAAAACTCATAAAGAAATATTTTCAATTATATTCATAATCATTTTCAACTCAGCTTTCAAATGGAATCATCTATTACCAACCAGAAACACCTGTCGATTTAAATATCCCACAATTCATTAATCCTAACATTTGCTGACTGTCTGTTTATTATCGTATTTTTATTCCTACTAATAAAAACTGCCTCTTTAATTTTTCTTTTTTCATTATCTCTCTCTTGTCCTAAAATTTTATTTTATTTATATCAAAATTAAACTCAAAATTACAATTTCTATCATGATCATAAAAAACAGATTCCGTATATAACTTGACTTCATTACTATTATCATTACATATCTGTACATTTTTCAAAACTCTTTTATATAACAATTTATGTTCTTTAATTCTTTTCTCTATATTACATCTAGATTCCCCTATATATGATAAGTTACACCCACAAAAAATTCTATAAATTATATTACTCACGTTATTTTTTTCTAACTTATCTTTTGAATTATTAACCATTCTATTTAAATTACCTGATCCATAAAAGAAACATTATATATACCATTATAAACTTTTTTCATAAATTTTACTTGATTATTATTATAAAAAGGCAAAGAAATCCACTTTTTACTCTTAATTTCTTCATCACCAGTATTTCTATTAATTTTCTTACTAAATTGACAAACCACTTGATAAATTTCTTTTATATTATAAAATACACTTAATAATTCACTTATATAATTTTCAATATTTTTCTGTTTATCACATGCATATTTATATACAAAAAATACCTAAAACCAGCCATCTTATAATTATGTAGCACATTAGATAAATAGAGAATATACCCTCTAGTTTCATTAGGTTTAATAAACAATTTATAGTCAATTATATTATTGTTCCTTGAAATTATCAAATCTAAATATTTAATACTGTTATTATATTCTTTCTCCATAGTCCAGATAAGACCTTTTAATTTATTATATTCATCAAAAATTTTATCAATCATTTCTGAAGAAGCACATATAAAAACATCATCCACATATCTCATATATATCTTAATATTTCCCATAAATATAAATTTGTTTAAAATTTTCTCTTCATAATATGACAAAACAAAACTGCATAACTGTGCCACCATTGGTAATCCCATTGGCCAGCCTTTGCTCATCTTATAAAATTTACCATTAAAGGATGCAACAATATTTTGTTCAATAAAATTTAAAGCCTTCATCAGAAAACATATTTATTGATTATCCACTTTCTTTTCCAATAAAGCTTGATGAATTATCTTAATTGAATCAAGTCTATCAATAGATCCATACATCTCAGAAACATTCAATGACACTAAAACATCATCACAGTCCAAACTTCAATCTTTAATTTTTTCAACAAAATCAAATGACGTTACAGAATATTTTTCAAATCCAAGTAAATCTTATACACAAAAGATCCTCCAAAATCCAAAATTATTCTAAGTGGATAACCTTCTTTATGTAATTTTACATTAGCAAATACATGTGGACAAATAGCACTTGAAGGATATAATCAATATTACACATTATCATTTATTCCTTTATTCTTTGCCTTTAATAAAATGTTATTAATAAATTTCATTCTTTCTGAATCAACGTTATATTTATTAATCAATTCAAAATTTAATTTTTCCATTTGTAAAATAACTCCTTGAACATAGTCATTATTTGAAATCAAGCACATCCGTAAACCTTTGTCTTCCTTTAAGAAAATCAATTTATCTTTCATTAATTGTCTTTTAAATAATCAAATAACTCTTTTCCATGAATTATCATACTTATTAGAATTTTGTAAATTAACATCCTTAACAATTTTATTAAACTCCTCTACAGTCATTAATTTTCCATCATAAGAATTTTGAACTGATGATATAATCTCCAGTTTCTAGTCATCAACTATATCACCTACATATTTAGAACCAAATCCTAATACATACTTTTGTATTAATTTCAAATCGCATGACAATAAATTGACATAATTTACACTTTGATCAATCTTTGAATGTTTTTTATTAAATAAAAAATTAATCTTATTATCAAATTTCTTCTTTTCTTTAATATAAAATTTATCATAATAATTTTGACACATCTTTTTAAATTCAACACAATATTCAAAATTATTCAATCCAATAAAATGATTAATAACCTTTAAATACTTCCGATTATTAAACAAATCTTGCTTATTTCTTCTAATAATTTCAAGGAACAATAATATGATTGACTATAAATTGTTTATTAAACCTATTGAAACTAGAGGGTATATTCCCTATTTATCTAAAGTGCCACATAATTCTAAGATGGCTGTTTTTAGGTTTTTTTTGTATAGAAATAATATTTTGTGTAAATATGCATGTGATAAAAAGAAAAATATTGAAAATTATATAAGTGAATTATTAAGTATAGGTTATAATATAAAAGAAATTTATCAAGTGGTTTGTCAATTTAGTAAGAAAATTAATAGAAATACTGGTGATGAAGAAATTAAGAGTAAAAAGTGGATTTCTTTGCCTTTTTATAATAATAATCAAGTAAAATTTATGAAAAAAAGTTTATAATGGTATATATAATGTTTCTTTTTATGGATCAGGTAATTTAAATAGAATGGTTAATAATTCAAAAGATAAGTTAGAAAAAAATAACGTGAGTAATATAATTTATAGAATTTTTTGTGGATGTAACTTATCATATATAGGGGAATCTAGATGTAATATAGAGAAAAGAATTAAAGAACATAAATTGTTATATAAAAGAGTTTTGAAAAATGTACAGATATGTAATGATAATAGTAATGAAGTCAAGTTATATACTGAATCTGTTTTTTATGATCATGATAGAAATTGTAATTTTAAGTTTAATTTTGATATAAATAAAATAAAAATTTTAGGACAAGAGAGAGATAATAAAAAAAGAAAAAATTAAAGAGGCAATTTTTATTAGTAGGTATAAAAATACGATAATAAACAGACAGTCAGCAAATGTTAGGATTAATGAATTGTGGGATATTTAAATCGACATGTGTTTCTGGTTGGTAATAGATGATTCCATTTGAAAGCTGAGTTGAAAATGATTATGTATATAATCAAAAATATTTCTTTATGAGTTTTTATTTATATTGTATTATAAATTGTTTACCGTTGTTTGGAATATATATATATATATTCATATTCCATCTTTTCTTCACAAATTCTGTAGACTCAGCACAAATTTTATTGGTCAATAGCTGCTTTTTTACCAGCTATTTTACTTGCAGATTTTAAGTGCATAAGATTTTTTTCCTAATAATTTTATTCAAATCTAAATCATGTTCAAAATCTACTAATTCTTGAAAATGATTTGAAAATTCTAATTTAAATTCAGCATAATATTTCTGAAGATTAGGAATATCAACTGTAAACATTGTTTGTCTTAGTAAAATATGTCTCTCTAGTTTTGCATTAAAACTTATGTTCCATTTTACAAATCGATGATCACTTCCTGTATTGAATTTAGTAAGGTCATTATAATCTTGAAATATGTATTTTCTGTTAGTTAAAATATAATACAATTCTGAATGTACCTTCATTTTGTTGTTTCCATGCCCATTTCATTTTAATATTTTTGTCAAAAAAAGAATTCATACTATAAAGTTTTTATTTTTCTGCAAACTCCATAAGACTATGTCCTCTTCCATTTTTATTCCCATAAACAAATTTACATTCAACACTTTCATTTTTCATTTATTTAAGAATTGTAGCATTAATGTCTTTCCATAACAATTTCAAAATGTTATTTACTCTTATTAAATACCTGCTGTACATCCATATAAAAAATCTTCCACAATTTTATCACTATGAGAACTTGTTAGGGCGTAAACTTTAATTATCTGCATGTCATATTTGCTATTAAGTTGAATAACAAATCTTATGACTCTGTCCAATATACAATCAATCTCCACAGTGTTGTTTTTCCACTTTTTATTTACAATGAATCCTACTCCACTTGTACTTCCAATATTTGTGTCTTTGTAGAAAATAACACACCTACTTTTAAATCAATTGTCTCTTCACGATTTCTTCTAACTTCACAAAGTCCAATAATGTTCCATTTAATATAAGACAGTTCTTTCAATTTTTGTAATTTTCCATCACTTCAAAGTGGTCTGCAGTTGTAAGCACCTAAATAAAAAGTCATCACTTGGCAGCCTGGATTAACAATCAGGATAATTTTATCTCTCTCCACCTTCAGTCATGAACCACTGCCTTGGCTGGTCACGTTAGAGCATTCTGGGAATAAGTGTCTTTATTTATTTTTGTCTGTGATGACTGTATATATTTCTTTAAAAAATTGCATTATCAGGTAACTGAGAAGAAAGCCCATAGTGTTTATTGATTTTAAACTTAGAGGTAAAAATACAATAAACTCACCAATCTGGTGAATGTGTGTTGGTGAGCAGTTCACCCATGAAAAATCACATAGTAATAACAGCTTCAATGAAATGAACATACGGAGTGGATATTAGGAAATTTATCCTGCTCAGTTCAGTTAAGGACCTATAAGAGGGATCAAAGGGTCTCCTTTTATTTAATACCGAACTTTGTTCTGCAGCCATTATAGCCATTATATATATATAAGAATAAATTATATGTTTATACTGTAGATAATATGTAATAAAATAAATTCTACAAGAGTATATAAACAATTATCAACTATTTTGGTACTACATTTTCGTGCTTTGAAAAATATATTCGTATCTTATCCTAAAATTCTGGTTTAGAAAAGTAATAGTATTGTTTTAGACTAAATTTATTACCTTAATCCTTGATAATTATCTGCATACTCTTGTCATTTTTTATAATACACTTTCAGCAGTGCTTTATCTCTATATAAAATCTGAAATGGCAATCAAAAGAAAATTGGTATTGATTAAATTGGTATGTTGTATGTTTACTCTCTTCCTCAACCTTAGTTAGGTATTTAACCTTGATCGATTGCTAATTTAATTGGATGGGATTATAACTTTCTAAAGAAAAAAGTATAAATGTAAACCTAAACATAGTAAATTTTTAAAATATTTTAAATACAAGTATACTTTATATACCTGGTTTCTAGATGTATATAAGAGATTTGAAAATAGACTTTGGAGTTCCCTTTATCCATCTATTTTTTCTCATACAATCGTTGCACATTACCACACACATGTGAAAAAGATAAATGATATGCAATATATGTATTTCTTGCTAAACAAACACTCATAAGTTGGTTCATATCATCAACTCTCTCTCTCCTACCCACAGACACACACACACATATATAATCAATTTTTGGTTTATTATAAGACAGCAAATCATCACTCTTTAACAGATTGACATGACCCAAATAAGTATGAAATTTTGCTATCTTAATATGCACCGAACAATGATATATATATATATAATAAACCAAGTCATAAATTTTGTAACTTGCTTTTAAGCTTGCATTTAAATGATCACTAATGGAGCTTACCAATAGCTCTAATCAAGCTTTATTTTATAAGTGCCAAAAAAGAAAGAATTCAGCATCTCTATAGGAAAGTCCCTATCTCCAGACCAATTGATTTTGAGCTTATAGCTCATCTCAATGAAGCAATAGGACTCCAGAAACTAGATCTAAAATACTAACTCAAAAGTCAGCATTTATAAAAAAAATGTTTCTATCAATTTGAAAGCCTGAACTTTTCAGACATGTAAATGTTTTCAAATCCAGCTTTACAAATCAGATAGCTATATGGGTCTGAATTCAGCTCAGTTTCACCATGTAGCAATAGCCTTTGCAATATAGCTTCACAAAAGCTTTCAAATGTACACTTATAATAAATAATAAAACAAGTCATAAATTTCAGAACTTGCTTTTAAGCTTGCATTTAAATGATCACTAGATGGAGCTTACCAATAGCTCTATCTAGTGATCATTTAAATGCAAGGCTAAAAGCAAGTTACAAAATTTATGACTTGTTTTATTGAGATGAGCCATAAGCTCAAAACCAATTGGTCTGGAGATAGGGACTTTCCTATAGAGATGTTGAATTCTTTCTTTTTTTGGCACTTATAAAATAAAACTTGATTAGAGCTATTGGTAAGCTCCATTAGTGATCATTTAAATGCAAGCTTAAAAGCAAGTTACAAAATTTATGACTTGGTTTATTATATATATATATATATATATATATCATTGTTCGGTGCATATTAAGATAGCAAAATTTCATACTTATTTGTGATGATATATTGCAGAGGCTATAAATATATGGTGAAATTGAGCTGAATTCAGACCCATATAGCTATCTGGTTTGTAAAGATGGATTTGAAGAAATTTAAGTATCTGAAAAGGTCAGGCTTTCAAATTGATAAAAATATGTTTTATATGTGCTGACTTTTGAGTTAGTATTTTAGATCTAGTTTCTGGGGTCACGTTGCTCCAATGAGGTAAGCCATAAGCTCGAAACCAATTGATCTGGAGATAGGGACTTTACAATAGAGATTTTGAATTCTTTCTATTTTGTCACTTATAAAATAAAGCTTGATTAGAGCTATTGGTAAACTCCATCTAGTGATCATATATATATATACATATATAGCAGTTTGTTAGCATTAAAAATATTATTTTTATTATAATTACAATTTTGTTTTAATTAACTGACATTATATATATATATATATATATAATGTTTTAATTAACTGACATTTTATATATATATATATATATTGGAAATGAACAACTGAAGAGTGTTTGTTCAGCACAAAATACATATATCGAAGATCATTTATCTTTTTCATATATGCGATGTAAAGTGTATCCAGTGATGGCTGAAAGAAACTTGATAGTGAATGTTTATAAATATTTACTTTTTAATTGTAAACATCATTAATTTTATTGGTAGTGTCTTCAGCAATTCAGCTCAATGACCAGCAATAATGATAAGATTTTCTGAAAATATATTTAGCTCAGTTGAAGGAGAATTTGTTCTTGATAAACTTGAGTGAGCCCTTGTGCTCAATGTATCTTTTAAGGACATGAAAGTCAAACAAAATCTCAAACTATTAACTGTAATGTTCTCAATATATATAAATTTATATTTTTTTCACAGATGGAAATGTGTGAATTTTATAATATTTGGAAATATCTGTTTGAATTTTTTAATAATAAAATTCACTGTCAGATGTTAATAGATACCAATTAATGAAAATAATAAATAAAAACAACTTCCTAGTAGTAAATAAAATACTGTAGTGTTTTATTCTCTCTATATATCTAGAAATTTCATACAAAATCATACTCTTTTAAATGCAGGATTGATCTACAGTTTGCAATTTTCACTAATTAATGTCTATTAACATCTGACAGACATTTTTTTATCATATGAATATTCAAAGAGATATATAATTGTTAAAAACTTGTTTTGTATTGGTATTATATATATATATTTATTTATTTAGAAAAAGACACATAAATTGTCATAATATAATTGAAAACAATTTATTCAATAAATAATTGTCATATAAATGGGAATACTTTCATTTGCATGGTTGAAAGCAATTTGTTTAGCGCTGATATACGTTTTATTTATTTTTTGGGTTAAAGATTTATGTTAACATTGACTTATTTGTCAAATATTTCTAAATATTTGTTCATATTTTGTTCAAAGCTTATAAACAAATATCTGTTGAATATTGCTTTTAACTTTTATATTTAGATTGAAACCAACAACTTCTTTTCTTTTGAAAATATAAAAAAAATATTTATATACAATGCATATATAGAAAAAGAGAATTTACATTTCATTTTCATATCCAAAACAAACATAAAAAGATCAGGACAACATAGCTAATTTAATAGTATCTATCAATGAAATATCACAATAATAATTCATTTAGGTTTACTTTTAAATAGTTTTGTTTTGAATAAGAATTAATAATATATAGTTAATAGACTTACAAAAAAAATAAAGATGCTAATGTAATTTGTACATGACACCTAATACTTTTTAATGAGATGTTCCTTTATAATAATGTAACACACAGCAGTAATGGTCAAATGGGAAATAAAATCTACCATCAATTAAACTTCTCTGTTAAGTGAATTATTTTCTTTGCAAAATTTAGCATATAATAACACACCAATACTTGATCTATTTTTATATACACTAGATTAAAGGTTATTTATCATATTATTTGTTATAAAAGTTATATTTCCATCTATATCTCCGTGCCCTGGATGTGTTAATGTATGAGTAGATTCAAGAATTAAAGATTCATATATGTAAGATGTGCGTATTTGGAAAGATAAAACCTTGAATGCTTAACGAATAGCCTGTGATAAATTATCACTATTTAAATATAAATATATATGTTTTGTTTGTAGAAAAATGAGAATGAAATTTGGCTGCTAAAAAATGAACTGATAAATAATCTTATTATATGAAATGCTTTTTAAATGTGCTTGATTAAAGAATATTACTGTCATTATATTTTGCTATATAGTCTGGACAAGCCACAAACATATGCATACATGAAAAAAATATTACTTAAAATGAAAATTATATTAGTGGAGGTTGTCTTTTAGAAATATTTGGTCTCTTGTATAACGATCCAAACGAAGTGGGAGATCGCATCGCACCGCACTACCAAAGGGCGCCATCTAGGCATTTGAGCCTAGAAAAATTTATAAAGTAGGCAGATACGCGCTGTTAGGATTCCACTTTATTTACATATTTAGATCGTTAGCCCATTGTCACTAGCTCAGCGGAGACGCCGAGATAAAAATCTATAAATTTTATATCTTAAATATAAAAGAATAAAATAATAAAAGCCACAGCCAGAAATTAACACAGAAAAATATTTATTTACGCACATATAAAATCATTCTAAATTCGAGGAATAAGTTTAACATTTAGATTTTTATCTTAATTTTTAATTTTACATTTAAAATAGCTTGCTATAATGTTTAATATTTTATTTAGAGGGTCGAGTATGAATGGACTACATAGGTCTGCATTTGAAAGGAAAATATTCTTCCCTGATTTAACCTTAGGCAACAAATTTCGCAATCAACTAGCGCCAATCCATCTGATACATTCATGTATTCAATGTAGCATGATACGACAACACAAAATACTATATTGTCAGGAATGTACATCTGAACAATAAGTAGAAATAGAGGAAGACATTGACTCTCCACCAACAGGAATGTGACATCTGTGGGCAAGTAGATCAATAAACTAAAAACTCCATAGGAATGGACTGCGGTCTTCTGCCGACTTACAAACCCATCCATAGGCAAACAGAGGGTGTGTGGCGTATATCTATAATCCTGCCCGTAGCGGATCTCATACTACATCTACTAATTACACAAATATATCCAATCCATTGAACCAATTCAACTACGAAATGAATAACCTAAGATTACCCTCCCTTAATACAACTTTACAAAACTATATAGCCATTCGTGCCCGACTTAATTTTAACATTTATATACGTTCGCACAGATTTATTTAAAAATGTTGGGTATAGATCGATTACACAGATTCCACGGTCAAAAACATTTCAAAATAAACATAAACGATCAAAATACAAAATTATTGATACTGACAATCGCAGAGGGAAACTTATAAGTAACCCAATAGTATTCACCATAAGATACTTGCGTTGTCACCAATAACTTAAAAGACATCCGAATAAATACATTTTAGATACTCACTGTAAGGTATCATTATTTATCGAATGTCTATATATTTTGATCAAATATGAAAACCAAAATCTAATTAACCGCAAACGAATCCATGCAAGCGTCTATAGACAACTTAAATGTAATGCATTTAATAATTTCTACAATAAAATATTACTACACATAAAAATATTAAAAGGGAAATGATTCTTTTAACAATCGGGAAAGATATAAAATTAACCATTATTAATTTGATTTAAAACTTACAAAAGTCAGATAAGAGTCCATTTTAAATAACTTGGCTTGTTTATTACATTGTACAACTTGACGAAAGTTCTTGATTGATTTTAATAATTGTTCATTTCCTATAGCTTACGGTAGCAGAGCTCCCGGTTCCTGGTGTCAATGTCCACGGAGTCTTTAATTGCAAGATCAATCTAATGTTCAGGAGGTGGCATTTGCTGGTTCATGGTATCAGTCATTTCATTTCAGAGATAAGTGGGAGAGAACGATAAAGTGCGTCTTTATCGCTCGTCTCCCCAACCAAGTTGAAAAAAGCCCTTCAACTCAATATTTTTTTCTTTTATATCATCCACAAGGATTCACTGAACAAAACGTCACTAATCTGTTTTTTCGTTATGGTCCGGGCCAAGGCTTAGTGCTTCCATTTGTCAAGCTAAAATCTCTTTCTTCTCTTATCTAACTTTCCATCTGACTTTTTAATTAAACAGCTTTTAGATAATTAATAAACAATCATTTCCTTTTATAGATTACAGGAATTAATTAATACCTGTTTTTATATTAACTTACGTTATTTTTTTATTAAAATATTTTTATATTTCAATCTTGTATTTTTTTATTTAAAAAAAATACATTCAAATACTTTTTTTTTTTTTGTTTATGAAAAAAAAAATATTTTTAAAGTTTAACATCTGTGCGAATGTATACACGTTTAACAATGTTTTAATTTTAGTGTTTAGTTTTTTACTTTTATTTGCGAACTTTTAAGTTTTTATTTTAAATTAATGTAACGACATATTTATATATCGTTACACTTGATAAATGTTAAAAAATGGACTTAAAGAAATATTTATTCAGTACAGATAGACAATATTTTACCAAGATTTTTAAAGTTAAACTTTGTGATTTATAGAGATTGTTTAGCTGTGGCAGAGAAAGAGATAAATTTTTGTTCAAACTTTTTCTGTTGTCCATAGCAATGGGGGAAACAAGGCACTCAAAGAATAAAAACAAAGAAGGACTTTAGTAGCTTTGAATTTTATTAGTTTTTTATTTCATAGTATTAATATATTTTATTATTATTATTATTAATATTATTCAGTTAATATGTTTATTTAGAAATTTATCTAGTTTAAATATTGAAGTATCTTATTTTTAAAAAATAAAAATTAAGATAGGCATTAGAAAATATAATTTTCCAAAATGTAAAAATAAAATACCTGTAGCTTAATTTATGTTTTGATGATTAAGAAAAGAAGGATCACCATATTTAATTCCCATATAGAAATAAAACAAACATAACTCCTTTTTAAAACTTGTTTACATTCACATGAATAGATTTAAGCATGGGGATTTTGCAATAAAGCCTTTGGAATGTATTAAGTCATACAATGAAAGGATGATAAAGGAGGGTATACACATTAATGAAATAAAACCAGAATTAAATAGGATGTTAATGGCAAAAGAGAAAAGAAAATAATAGGTTTTTAATTAAATGTTTTAAAGGATATATATATATAGTTTAAAACAATAAAATAAAATGTTTGTGTTTAGGTTGTGATTGTTTGTAAAAAAAAAAAAAAGGGGGGGGGGTAGGGAGATATGGTAAATTTTTGGTTATGCATATATTTTGTAATTTTTAATTTTATATTTTATTTTTTTTTATTTTTTGGAATATGTGATGTTTATTATTATATATATTATTTTAATTTAGTGTACCTTGACAAAGACTATATGAAATAGTTGAAATGTTGGATTTCTTTTTCATCATTATAGTCATATAAAAAACAAGTTTTAAAAAGAAGTTTTGTTTGTTTTATTTCTATATTGGACATTTATGAACTATTTTGGAAACAATAACTGTGGGATTGATATATTATATTAAATTATTTAATTCCAATAATTGTTGGAATTAAAGGTAAATTACGTATTTTAATAATATTTTTAAGTTATATTTTGCTTCATTTATCATATTGTTTGAATATTAAAGCTAGGTGAATCATATTTATATGATTATGAACATATTAATTACTTTATGAATGTAATGTAAATGTAAGAAAATGCCTTGTGAATTAACTAAATGTATTTAAATACATTTTATGAATGTTTGAGTATGTGTATATTTTTAAAACATGATTATGAATACCTAATATATCATTATAGATAGTATATGTTAATGAAAATATTGATCTCTAAATTTATCTAGTACTATAATAGGAGTGAATGAATATGTAATGATGATGAATATTTTGTTGAAATAATTTATGTATACAATGTTTTGAACTGTCTTGAATTTAATATTAGATAATTATTTTGGAAATGTTGTTTGGGGATTATTTTATATAGCATGGTTAGTATTTCTTTGCAATGTTAGAATAAATGTTCAGAATGTGGAAGATAAAGGATAGTGGCCTGGGGAAATAATTATATAATAATATTCTGAATGCTAGAGATATTAAGAGAGTATATTATATGTGAATCATATTGTTATAAGTTAAGAATTAACATACAGGTAACAAAGAGCTGTATAGTTAGTACAAGAACAGTTGCATTTTTTTCAATAGTTCAGTAAGATCTCAGATAAAAGCCATGACCAGAATTTAGGATACATAATAAATATATAACCTTAAGCACTTCAACCATGTTGTTTTATACTCATTTTAGCTATTATTGCATTCATATCCCTCACAATAATCACTATTAATCACCACTAGATATTGCATCATAAGTGATAGTTAAAAGATTACTAGAATAATAACTAAAATGTTAAAAGTTGTCAATATTTTGTGAATGCAAGAAGAGAGAAAAATTCTATCACAAATGATGTTCAAATATTTACTGTTTATAATGAAAGTGGAAAAGTAATGATTTGATATTCGTAGAAATGTTTAAATGTTAGAAATCATTAAACTCAAAGATTAATGCACATTATGTTTGATTATGAGAAAGAATGGTGAAAGTATAATATCTGAATGCTATTGAGTTAATAGATTATAAAATTAATAAATAATGATTTTCAAGAAATATAATTCTTTAACATAATTTACATTTTCTATATGAATATTGAATTCATAGAAGAGTAAAATTATAAGATTATTTTTAAAATATTTTAAAAGTAATTAATTTTATAATGTGGTGATTAAAGTTATTTCAGTAACTACATTTTTCTTTATTTAAATTTTGCATTGAAATGTTAAGACATATCTGTGCTGGTGGTTAATCCACAGAATAATTATTTGTTATTTTCGGTATTTTGCAGTCATTCCTGAGCTGGTGGTTAATCCACAGAACTGTGTGTAATTATACTTGTTGCTTGATGGTGGTCTAAAAATCTACAGGGCATTCAGTCTTAGATCATTCCTATGTGGAGATGAATGTATAAACAGGAATATAATTTTACTTCATAAATTTATGTTTGGGAAAAGTATTTTGTATTATGATGCTAAAATCTTCTTTTTCCATCTATAGGTATAACTTGTAAGTTCAGGCATAATAAATAGCAGGGCATCTAAATTGTCCTCATAGTGTATCATATGTTTATTTACATAATATTTTAGCTGAATTGAGGTTTAAATCTCCATTTTTTTATTATGGCTAACTCTCACAAATATACTATTATTTATTTATTATTATGATAGGTTTACACTATAGGTCCATTGGTTCTGGAATTGACATATGGGATATTTTATGATTTGATATTGAACTCCATTCTCTCTTCTCAAAGCTAAAATTAAGTCAATTTATAGTAAAATCTTGTGATTGTGACTATTATAAAACTGGGTATAGCATCCATCTATTGAAGTAAACAGATGTAATGGTATTTTATTTATTCTGTTTATTTATTTATCATTTTGAGACATTATATAATCAACTATTTGTTAATCATAAAATTGTAAATAAATGTTAATTCATAATTTAACTTACTGTGCCATTGCTATTTGTCATTCACAAAAAACTGAAAATCCTACATATTGAGTAGAGCATACATTAAAGTACATATTGTCACTAATAGGGCATATAAGTCTTATTAATATTCTGGGGAAATATTTGAATATTTTTGTTCTCAGGTAGTACATGATGTATGGGATACAATATAATCCCATTTACCTCTTCTTTCATTTTAGCTTTGCTTTGTTAATTCTGGAATATGATACAAAATTGACAGTTTCTATAATCATAGATAAATTTACTAGATAATGTTATGATAGAATTTATTCTCTTAATGTTATAATTTGCAATTCATCAAATATAAGAAGAGTCTTACTGCTATTTATTTAATTATAAAGCTAAATTAATGAGGATAGAAGCCAAGTTTTCTATGGTTACTTACTATTGCAAAGCACATATGTAGACTAGCATTTGTATCAAATCCTAAGTATATCTGAACTATAATAAACCAGGTTACAGTGGTAGTTATAATTATTGCTTTCTTGTCAATAACTTGCATCTACCACATAATAGCTAGTATACACCTGGGAAATCATATATGTCATTCTGAAAGAGAAATCATTAATAGTTTGACAAATTATATTATCTTGTCCATGGTTGGCCATAAGGTCTCATGCAAATGAAAATCGCAAATTAAGGTTTTGAAGAATAATAAAAATTATATAATTATAATTTGTCTTAGGTAATCTAACATACTTTTACATACTGCTACAATGGGTCTTCGTGGTGTACCCTGGCCATGACCAGATTAGATCATAACAATTCTATGCTAAACCATTAATTTAGTTTGTCTGTTTTGCCCTGATCAGACTTTTCAGTTACAATATATATAAAAGACTCATTTTGCGGGTTCATCTGTGTTAAAAATTTAAATATTTATATACTAATGTTTTGACTTCATTGCAGAAATCATCTACTGGGTGATAAAACGTAGAAGGATGGTTGTAGAGGCACTACAATCACTGATTCAACACTCATCATCATCAGCACTCTCATTCCATACTAAAGATGCCGGTCATGAAATTGATTTTTCTGGTACCAGGATCATATCCAGATGTGATAATCTCTACCAGTGCAAAATCAGCAAAGCCATTGAGATTATTAAAGGCTAGATTGTATCAATAAGCAAGATGATACATGCAAACTTCCTCCTATTTGGAAATATTTTTAAAAAAAATTCTTAGTTTAACAGTTTTGCTATTGGTGGAACTCTTTAATGTTTTTTTTTTTTTCAAATCAGTAATTCTAGTGCCTCTACAACTGTCTTTCTATCTTTTATCACCCAGTAGATGACTTGTGTGATCAAGTCAAAATGTCAGTATATAAATATTTAAATTTTTAACATGGATGAACCCACAAAATATGTCTTTTATATATGCAACCCATGATAATCTTCATATCAACATATATATATATATATATATATATATTGAATCAGTCAATCTTAGCTTAAGATTGAGCTTCATGGGGTCATCTACTGTACCAGTCAAAAGATGCCAACCCAACAACAACACGACCCAAATCCAAAGTCAGATTCAAACTCAGTCAAACCAAACTGAATTCAAAACCAACTCACAAGCTCAGATCAAATCATTGGACATCATATGGCAATGGTACATGACTATGCACCAAGAAACTAGCTCAATGGATGATGATGATCTCTGAGACACCTGATATGACCCTACTAATAACTATAAAATAACTATGGATATTTATGAGTCAATATATATATATATATATATATATATATATATATATATGTTCGGGTTGCCAATACAGACAGTGAACATTAATATTAAAAATAGTTATTGAATAATAAAGAGAGTTAAAAACCAAATGTGTTAATAAAATGTTTAATAATAATAAATATTTTGTTCAACTTTTATTATTAAGATTATATAGATTACCTCTAGTTTTTAAATGGAATTTATAATTTACAATAAGAATGTCAGTCATTATTATATGCCAATAACTATTACACATTATTATAGGAGGATTATATATGTCTATGCCCCGACATGTAAATAAATGTAGATAAAGTATTTGGCTTTGACAGAAATTATTATTCTAATTCTAAAAGAAGGAATGAGAGATTCATTTTCACATTCGAAAATCAATTCCCAAAGAGCAAGATAAGTATTTAGGGCATAAGTTTAATATTTAATAGAAAACTTACTTAATTATAAATGAATCTGAATTTGTTCGACTTTAATAAAATCAATTCATCACGATTTACGAGTATGAGAGTGGGCTTTACTGGAACTGAGAAATAAACGTTACTGACAACTTAAGAGCTATAAAAATGGATATGAAAGATAATGGCTTGTCGGTGATATAAGTAGGAGGGCGATTTGTGTTTTACAGGTCTTTCTGCACTATCAAGGAGATGTGGAACACAGGGAATATCAGGCTGCATTGTTCCAAATATAATATGAGTGAGGGAGGAAGTGCTTTCTTCCTATATAATTAAACTAACAGAAATATCACTGAGGACAAACCTATGAAGCAGGAAATGGTTCACATCAGGAACATTCAGAAAATGATGATCATGATTAAATAATGAAACCCATTTTATATAAGGAATGCTATACGTGATGACCTGATCAAGTTAAATTAAAGTCAAACATGCTTTAACTAAAAGTACTAACATAATTATATAACTATACTAATCATGCCCTAAATATCATGCCCTCTCTGAATATTAATACAAAAATACAAATTTAAATTAGAATATGTTCATTCTATTCCCTTTATCAACCTTTTGCAAAACTTTTTAAGATTATGAGTATGAATAGATAAACATTTGTAACCTAGATAAAATAGTCGGGGGCATAAATTAGAAACTGAGCTAATAATTTATTATTAGCCATTAATATAAATAACAAATTTTTTATAAATTCTTCAACTCGATAATTAATAGAACCATCGTAAATTAGTTCCAATGGCAAAAATTACTATAAAACTTGATATTATATTATTTTAGTAGGTAAGTGTAAAGAAAGAGATTATTATCAAATTGAAGTTTTATTGGCACATAATAAAAATAAATAAATAATAATTATTCAATAAATATATATAATACAGTTAGTGAAACAAACTGCCATTGTAAGGAAGGAAAGTTAACAGATATTAGATTTAAAGACTAGAGATAGAGAATTACTTATACAAATAAAGGCATTATAAAGAGAAGAGCTTTTACAGTAGTTAATTTAAAAGGTGGTGTAAAATAAAGTTCGGAAACTGGACAGAAAGTTGATTGTTTCAAGAAAGATATTACCATTCCTTCATGGTTGGTTCCTTAGTTTCCACAGCATATTCTGATTTGGTTGAAATGTAGGCGTGCATTTTGTAATTTATTTGAATAGCATTTGATTGATTCTTTCAGGTTTTGACAGTACAATTGGTGTGGAAAGGTTTAAATTTAGCAGCTACATTGAAGATCTTCTGAGGACTTTGGGCCCAGTGGTCAGATTCCTGAAGTTAGCCCCTCACCATGATGGAGACACTATATAGATTCATAATTTAAAGCACACATAACTTCTAGTAGCACTTCTTTCAAAACAAATATGGCTTCTGTCCAAATTATACCAGGCTATTTATACTGTCCTCTGCTTTCCCACCTATTCTGATTTTCGATGCCTTAAGGCTAACACTTCTTATTTTATCAAAGTTACAATTTTTATCAATTGATTTTAGATACATTCCTTCGATAAGACTTTCAAATTCATTAACTTTGAATTCATTTTCTAATTAGAAAATGAATTTGTAAATCTAAAAACGGTTTTAATCAGGAACCGTCCTTACATTTCAAATTATTATCTTTTTGCTAATTAATAAAACTTTCCCCATTGTCTTTGGAAAAGTACGATCTGAAAGCTTATAAAAAGAATGTAGCTTTTAATCACTAAAATTTGAACTGTTTAAAAGTAAAATAAAACATTACGATGCAATTAAACTTTATAATGAAAATATATATTTAATTATTTATAAATATATACACACAATCCATGCAGTTATAACATATATGTTTTCATGAATAATTTAATCATGAATTTATTAATGATATTGATTTGTTTAAATATTAAAATAGTTGGTTTTGACACACATTTATATAATACTGTTTTTTAAGGAAACTAGCAAGTATTGAATGTATAAAACCCCATTGCATTCAGAAATTCATGGTTAGTACTAGGGTTTGAAGTGGGCTACATGTGAGATATCATAAAGCTAGGATCGAAATTAGATCTGACTGCTTCACTACTAACCTGTATTCAAACCCTATATTCCATCCCGCTCCTTTAGTCATGTATATATATATTATGTATATATTTGAGATGCGCTCCTAAAATTTATAAAGTTTAACTTTTCAATATGTATTATTATTAATTTCTTTTTATTAATTCTTTTCTTCTCATTAAAAATACATAGGTGCAGCTCAAGTGTATATATATATATATATATATATACACTTGAGCTGCACCTATACTCCTATATATATATATATATATATATTATAGGAGTAAACATACTAACAAAATATTAGTTTTATAAACATTTTTATCATAAGTCATTTATTAAACTTTTTCTTTTTAAATAGTTTTTTTTTCCTATTAAATTGTATATCTTGTCAAAATCCAAGATGGAAGATTCACTCAATTGTCCAAAAATATTTAAAGGGTTGGAAATATAATACTGTTTTAATCTTGGGAAGGAATTTTTAATTAAATTTTTACTTAAAATAAAATGGGAATTAATAGATTTTACTTTTGTATCAACAGTTTTGTCAAATATTTCCAATCTGGAAATAGATTTGAATATATTATTATATTTAAGCTAGAGATAAGTAATTGAAAGCATTCTTCAAATACCTGGACAGGAGTATAAAATGGGCTAATTTTGAATACCAAAGGAGCTACTATTGAGAGAACTGTGTTGTCAAGATAAGGCATGCTGGTTTAAAATTTAAAAATGATCATTTATAAAGTTCATCACCTTACCAACCCTTGTGGATCATTTTCTTCCACTACTGTACCATCATGCCCTCATAGAAAGAAGTAAAAGCCCTATGGAGAACTTTAGAATGCTGAACTTGCTTGCTACCTAAGAACTCACAGGGATCTTTAAAATGTACTCTTAAGAATCATGCAAGGTAAATTATTTCAAACCGCTACATTGGAAAAATCTAGCTTGCCTAACTAATATCAGACTCTATTAATATATCTCCTAATGTATTATTTTTTAACTTTTTATCTTACTAAAATGTAAATGTAAATTGGTCTCAAAGAATTTTATGAATCTTATTCTATCTCATCTGTTCTTTCTTTAACTTTGGTGCGGTCATTTATTTATATGTATTTATTACTTAATTTTATATATCTATTTAACATATTATTAATATGCCAATCTCAAGCAATCTGACAAGTTGAATTTCTAATATATTTTTTTCTTTTTAAGTAAACCTCCTGAATTAAGGTTATTAACATCCCCTCAAAACATAGGGCATTATTAATTAATACACTCACCAGATTTTTTTAAGAGTCAACATTTTGTCTATGTTTTAGTGTAAAAATTGTTATTTGTTTAACTCTGGATTCTACCCAGGGTGAGTACAGAACTCAAGCTAATTAATGCTCTGAAATCATTAAAAATATTATTTATTCAATTCTGAAATGGTGACTTATTAATTGTTTTCTATATATAACTGGTATTTTTCTTTTATTTTTTCATACTCTTAAAATTTCAAATACTTAAATTTTCCAGTTATTATAAAATCCATGAAGAGGTGAATAAATCATTTTTAATATAGCAGAAAAATAAGGGGGATCAAATCTTAATGTATATTTTATTAAATGAAATCTAAATCTCTCTCTCTGTATATATATATATATATATATATATATATATAGATAGAGATATATATATATATATATATATATATTCTAGTGGCATAGCATATTGTTTATATAAATTATGGAATTCAAACAAGGGTCATTTATTTTAAAGCAGTAAATCATATTCAATGTCATTAGTGACATCTTTCGATACTGTGTTACTGACATTAGGCATATCTTCGTGAATATATATATATATATATATATATTAATTGTAATATTTTCACGGATAAAAGATGTCATATTATTATTACTATTTGCAGGATATTCCGTGTAGTGAAACAGCTAAATGCTGACGTTTCAGTACAATAACAAGTACCTTTTAATCTGGGGGTTGTGACAAGATTGAACCCATAGATTTCTTCTCAAACTTTGTCCTGTGTAGAGATGACCTTCCCAGAACCACATTCAACATATATAAGTCCTCTGCACATCAGTAACATCCATGGCATGCCTTATCCACTTTTCTCTAAGCACTGCCCAAGAAGGGGGTCTTACACTTAATTTTTGTTCAGAAGCACAATCCTTCTTTATATTTCTCTGCCAATGTCAGTACTGCACACTTCTTCGTATTATTATTTTTTTTGCTTCATAACCCAGTTTTGATGTTATAATTTTAAAATTGTGCTCTGCTCAAAATACACACACACACACACACATATATATATATATATATATATATATATATATAAATGCCAAATAATACAAATGTTAATAATTAATAATGTTATTTCAGTCTTATACAATCCCACCGTCACAATTTATTTTTGTATTTAAGAGTATATGCCTTGGGATTTTGCTATAGATTCAAATATAATCTTTCAAATGTTTTTTGTTTATTTTCATGACCTCAGTGGTGGGAAGATAGTTTTCTTATATATATAATGAATCTCGGAACATTTCCCAAAATTGTTAATCATCACATTTCAGAACCATATATAAAAGCGTTAATAGCAATTTTATGTAAATTATTTCTAATAATTCATTGGCATCTTAATATGGGATCCACCAAAGATGTTTGTTTATATATAGTATATGTCATTTAATTAATAAGAGTGTATGAGAAATAATAGCCTGATATGTAATTATCTACCGTTTGGTAGATCGCTTGCCCATTCATGCACACATAAATGTATATAAAACTATTTTTTTTATTGTTTAACTTGTTTGAGAGTTCAAATTCCTTTTTCTCTACTTCCACACCTACAACCATGTGTATACATATTTTAGTTAGGTCACAGTTAATAGATGTCTCATTGTCTCTCCACTCTGCTAGTGGGCCGGATTCAAAATAAATTCTTGTATGCTATCATTATATGACATTCATTAGGTGTTTGATCTGGGACTTAGGGAATAGGTTCCAATTCAGGTTGGTCCCTGACCTAAATCTTGGACTTGACTGGGCTTGAAGTATGTTTCATTGAGTTCCAGCTCATGTTAGATGGATCAACATGTTTTGACTGGTACATAGGATTTTTTTATATTATCACTTGATTTTTATTTGTAAATGCCAATCAAACCCAGTCTTATGAACTTCTTCTATATAACATTGTGGAATAGAAAGGATGGAAATTAATGAGTTCTTATTATTTATTTCTAAATAGCTGTAAGATTGAGTTTCATTAACATCGTCTGTTGTATACATTTATAATTGATTTCCGGATATAAAAAAATTAACAAGTTTTCTAATCTATGATTTTTCAGAGCATGCATATTTCTTCAAAAACACATTTAATAGATTTTAAATGGATGAAGAATACAGAAAAGTAGCGAGATTATATTATTAGAGGAAATATATTGAAAAAAATACGGTATAATATTAGTAGTATGAATTTTCTGAAATACACATGTTGATGTGCCCAATTATATACTGGATGACAAGTGCTAGTGTAAAAATGATTTTGGTGTTGATAACGGTAATAATATTTAGGCATGCACTAATGTATCTTTTAAAAATAATAACAATCTGTGTTGATATATACCTACTTAATCATATGAATAAGTTATAAATTCAAACTGCTTAATATCGATGAATGACTAACCCATTTTCACAATTACTTATTATTATATTATTCATTTAGATAATCCTGATAAAAGTTATATTTCTCTAGCAATATACATTTTTTTTATTTGTTTAGATCAATTCAGCTTGATTTATTGTGAGATTATATTATTTCTGCACATTCTAAAACCACCTTCTGGATTTTTATAAACTAATTTAATTAATTTTATTGCTTAGTAAATATTTATTTTATTTTAATAAGTTATCCGCAATTTAGCAATATTCACTTATTTTCTATATATCAGCTGATGAATAATATTGTATAATAAAGCGATCATATTGAGAACTGAATAAAAAATAAATGTAACTAATGATTTCTAATTTTGAAATAAATTAATATAAAACAAATGATGAAAATGACGTTTGATATATGTGAAATTTCATATATATATATATTGTAATCTTACCGAATCAGCTCCAACTATTACTTGTATATTACTACTAGTTCTCTTCCCTAACATGTCAGTTACTCAAGTTATTTAAACAATACCTAATTAACTTCAATCCAATCCGCGACTATCTTATATTCATCTCTTCAAATACTACTTTAAAAAAAAAATGCTTAAAATACGGTACCATATTCTGCTTAGATAGTTTATTTAAAAAAAGTCAAAATACAAAAATATAAATACTAAGTAACTAAGGTTCAAATCAAATACCCAGCTCATTTATTATGGCATGAATAAAAAATATGACTAGCTCACTTTACAAATAAAAATTGTTCGATAGAAAATATTAAAAATTTTGAGACTCAATACAAAGCATTCTGCAAGGCACATAGTCAGATTAACATCAAGAATAAACCACAAAAGATACACTGTCAATGGCATAAGAACATCACCCCCACCTAACTTATTAGACCTATCTGTAATATTTCCATTACTCACAAAATACACGCAATAAATACTAATTAATCAATTATAAAATTTACAATAACACACTAAAGTTGTAATAATTAAATTTGTAAAGCGCATAGTCGTTATATATATATATAATAGTAATAATAACAAGTCAGATGTCACATGACTTATATATATAGCTTGCACTTACAAATATGTAAAATTAAGAGCGTGCTAATAGCTCTAAACAAGCTTTTTTTTTTATTTATGACAAATGCTACTACAAGAGAAGGCATTCAAATCATTTTTATCTTAGATTGTCCCCATCCCCAGACCGGTTTCGACCTATGGGTCTCTTCAGTGAGGAGTTGGGACATTAGATCTAAAAAACCAACTCAAGCAAAGCATTTATCTAAAAGATAATTGTTGGATGAAGATCTGAAACTTTTAGACATCTACATATCTTTAAAGTCAGCTCTCCAACTGAAAAAATCATATGGGCCTGAACTTAATTCAGATACTCCATATATTAGTAGGCTTAGCTCTTTAATTTAGCTAAAGCCACAACAGCAAAATAATAATAGTAATAATAACAAGTCAGATGTCACATGACTTATATATAGCTTGCACTTACAAATATGTAAAATTAAGAGCGTGCTAATAGCTCTAAACAAGCTTTTTTTTTTTTAATTTATGATAAATGCTACTACAAGAGAAGGCATTCAAATCATTTTTATCTTAGATTGTCCCCATCCCCAGACCGGTTTCGACCTATGGGTCTCTTCAGTGAGGAGTTGGGACATTAGATCTAAAAAACCAACTCAAGCAAAGCATTTATCTAAAAGATAATTGTTGGATGAAGATCTGAAACTTTTAGACATCTACATATCTTTAAAGTCAGCTCTCCAACTGAAAAAATCATATGGGCCTGAACTTAATTCAGATACTCCATATATTAGTAGGCTTAGCTCTTTAATTTAGCTAAAGCCACAACAGCAAAATAATAATAGTAATAATAACAAGTCAGATGTCACATGACTTATATATAGCTTGCACTTACAAATATGTAAAATTAAGAGCGTGCTAATAGCTCTAAACAAGCTTTTTTTATATTTATGATAAATGCTACTACAAGAGAAGGCATTCAAATCATTTTTATCTTAGATTGTCCCCATCCTCAGACCGGTTTCAACCTATGGGTCTCTTCAATGAGGAGTTGGGACATTAGATCTAAAAAACCAACTCAAGCAAAACATTTATCTAAAAGATAATTGTTGGAAGAAGATCTGAAACTTTTAGACATCTACATGTCTTTAAAGTCAGCTCTCCAACTGAAAAAATCATATGGGCTTGAACTTAATTCAGATACTCCATATATTAGTAGGCTTATCTCTTTAATTTAGCTAAAGCCACAACAGCAAAATAATAATAGTAATAATAACAAGTCAGATGTCACATGACTTATATATAGCTTGCACTTACAGATATGTAAAATTAAGAGCGTGCTAATAGCTCTAAACAAGCTTTTTTTTTTTAATTTATGATAAATGCTACTACAAGAGAAGGCATTCAAATCATTTTTATCTTAGATTGTCCCCATCCCCAGACCGGTTTCGACCTATGGGTCTCTTCAGTGAGGAGTTGGGACATTAGATCTAAAAAACCAACTCAAGCAAAGCATTTATCTAAAAGATAATTGTTGGAAGAAGATCTGAAACTTTTAGACATCTACATGTCTTTAAAGTCAGCTCTCCAACTGAAAAAATCATATGGGCCTGAACTTAATTCAGATACTCCATATATTAGTAGGCTTAGCTCTTTAATTTAGCTAAAGCCACAACAGCAAAATAATAATAGTAATAATAACAAGTCAGATGTCACATGACTTATATATAGCTTGCACTTACAAATATGTAAAATTAAGAGCATGCTAATAGCTCTAAACAAGCTTTTTTTTTATGATAAATGCTACTACAAGAGAAGGCATTCAAATCATTTTTATCTTAGATTGTCCCCATCCCCAGACCGGTTTTGACCTATGGGTCTCTTTAGTGAAAAGTTGGGACATTAGATCTAAAAAACTAACTCAAGCAAAGCATTTATCTAAAAGATAATTGTTGGAAGAAGATCTGAAACTTTTAGACATCTACATGTCTTTAAAGTCAGCTCTCCAACTGAAAAAATCATATGGGCCTGAACTTAATTCAGATACTCCATATATTAGTAGGCTTAGCTCTTTAATTTAGCTAAAGCCACAACAGCAAAATAATAATAGTAATAATAACAAGTCACATCTACTAATTACACAAATATATCCAATCCATTGAACCAATTCAACTATGAAATGAATAACCTAAGATTACCCTCCCTTAATACAACTTTACAAAACTATATAGCCATTCGCGCCCGACTTAATTTTAACATTTATATACGTTCGCACAGATTTATTTAAAAATGTTGGGTATAGATCGATTACACAGATTCCACGGTCAAAAACATTTCAAAATAAACATAAACGATCAAAATACAAAATTATTGATACCGACAATCGCAGAGGGAAACTTATAAGTAACCCAATAGTATTCACCATAAGATACTTGCGTTGTCACCAATAACTTAAAAGACATCCGAATAAATACATTTTAGATACTCACCGTAAGGTATCATTATTTATCGAATGTCTATATATTTTGATCAAATATGAAAACCAAAATCTAATTAACCGCAAACGAATCCATGCAAGCGTCTATAGACAACTTAAATGTAATGCATTTAATAATTTCTACAATAAAATATTACTACACATAAAAATATTAAAAGGGAAATGATTTTTTTCACAATCGGAAAAGATATAAAATTAACCATGATTAATTTGATTTAAACTTACAAAAAGTCAGATAAGAGTCCATTTTAAATAAGTCGGCTTGTTTATTAATTTGTTCAACTTGACGAAAGTTCTTGATTGATTTTAAGAATTGTTCATTTCCTATAGCTTATGGTAGCAGAACTCCCGGTTCCTGGTGTCAATGTCCACGGAGTCTTTAATTGAAAGATCGATCTAATGTTCAGGAATTGGCATTTGCTGGTTCATGGTATCAGTCATTCCATTTCAGAGATACGTGTGAGAGAATGATAAAGCGCGTCTTTATCGCTCGTCTCACCCAACCAAGTTGAAAAAGCTCTTCAACTCAATATTTTTTTCTTTTTATATCATCCACAAGGATTCACTGAACAAAATGTCACTAATCTGTTTTTTCATTATGGTCCGGGCCAAGGCTTAGTGCTTCCATTTGTCAAGCTAAAATCTCTTTCTTCTCTTATCAAACTTTTCATCTGACTTTTTAATTAAACAGCTTTTAGATAATTAAGTCTCCTTCCCCAATCGTTAAAATGGACTCCCAACGTGGCACGATCTTTAATAAACCACGAGTGCCCTGAGAATGTTAAAAATAAATTATGCCAGTAAGATTTTTCTTTAAAAATGAGTATATACATTGAAAATGAAGCCCGTAATATTTTTTCTGAAATCAGAATATATTGTTTGTATTATATAAAGTTATGAAGTTTGTGTAAAAAGTACTGCCAGTAAGAAAATTGCGTATATGTAGAAATAAATGTGAGGAATAAAATGTAACAATTAATATAAATCATAATTTAATTAAAAAAAAAAGTCTAAAATCACGTAACTTCTTTGACTTGCCTAAGTTAATAATGAAATGTAGGGAAAAGGGAACACTTGAGGGAGGAGGTGTAATCTCAGCTGGGGTGAAAAGGAAAGAATAGTCAGCATTTTTTCTTGTAATTACTAACCAAAGTTATGTCTTTTCATTAATAACCAAAGTTTTATCTTTTAAAAAAAACAAATTAGTATAATCAATTTGTGTAACGTCATTACTAACACTAAGTAAATTCTTTTTTTTTTAATGTTTTTGTTTTTGAGGAAGTTTACTGATATGTAACGGAATATATGCCGTTACATTATTTTAAAATGAAAATAAAAAGATCGTAAATAAAATTTGATTTATTAAAAAGAAAAAAAAACTTAAAAAACTGAAAATTAAAAGGTGTTTAATATATATAGATCGCATGATGGACAACTTTAAAAACTTTTAAAAAATAAAAATATTTGAAAGTAATTTTTTTTTGTAAAAAGTAAAGATATAATGATTGATATTTTAAAAATAGAAATAATGTTGATTTCTATAGTCTTAGAAAATGGAAATGATTGTCTTATTAATTAAATGATTGTTCAAAAGCAAACTACCTCATGAGGCATGTAAAATAAATTAAATGGTCAGATAAGAGAATACAAAGGAATTAAATGACCAATCCAAACACGAAAATGACAGCACGGACCATAACTGAAACACGAATGGATTAGTGACGTCTTGCTCGTTGAATCTCAAGATCTAATGATAAGAGACTAATAAAAATATAAAAGCCATATTATTATTATAATTGTTATCTGAGAGCTGACTATGAATAGATCGTTATAACTAGCTATATTGCAGATTTTCACGATGTGGAAGTCTGCAATAAATTTAATTTTCTGGACAACCAGCTGAGGCCTCTGGATGACAGCTCCTGACCATATGCATGGCAAGTCGCAGTTTCATTTCAAAGGACAAAATCTATGAAAGTGATCACGAAGATGGACTTCTCAATCTATTAAATCCGTAAAGTATAAACTATTGTGTCTATCTAATAAGAACTTTCCTAAAATTGCAAGTAATTAATAACTGAAAATAATTCTTATCTGACTTAAAGAATGCAAATTCAATTATTGCTATTTTTTATGTAGATGTTTAAGCAATCATTTCCAGTTCATTTTTTTTGTGTGTGTATTATGTTCTAACTAAAATGTATTAAATTTAAGTTGTTTATAGACGCTTGCATGGATTCATTTGCGGTTAATTATATTTTGGTTTTCATATTTTATCAAAATATATAGACATTCGATAAATAATGATACTTTACGGTGAGTATCTAAAATGTATTTATTCGGATGTCTTTTAAGTTATTGGTGACAACGCAAGTATCTTATGGTGAATACTATTGGGTTACTTATAAGTTTCCCTCTGTGATTGTCGGCATCAATAATTTTGTATTTTGATCATTTATGTTTATTTTGAAATGTTTTTGACCATGGAATCTATGTAAGCGATCTATACCCAACATTTTAAAGCAAATCTGTGCGATCTATTTAAAATAGTAATTTAAATTTTAAAAAAAAAATATTAATGTTAAAATCTAAAAATAAATTTAATCTTCAATTTTAAATGTGCGTTAATAAAAATCTATTTGTGTGTTAATTACTGGCAGTGGCTTCTTTTATTTTATTGTTCTAAATATTTAATATATACTTTGAGAATAGAAGTCTATTGAAACTTATAAATGTTTTAAAATCTCTGCTATTCCACTGAGCTAGTGACATGGGCTAACGACCGGAATCAAAATTTAAAAAAAAAAAAAAAAAAATTTTTTTTTTGACTTACGTATCTGCCTACTTTATAAATTTTTCTAGGTTCAAATGCCTCGATGGCGCCCTGTAGTGCAGTTTACGTAAGTCTCCTTCCCCGATCGTTAAAATGGCGCCCAACGTGGGGGAAAAAAAACCCTGTAACGGTCGGTTTCGTCTGTTCATATAACAAGATCTAGCATCTAGGCAAAAGTACCTCGAATCCAATCCTGTGCAAGATACATAGGTCAGGAACATTCATGAACTCTGCCCTATTTGCCTATTTTCCAGATCTACCAACTTATGAGCAACAATTCCAATGATACTGATCTAATTTATTCCTACCCCGCCGGCATCACAAAGTCGTGACACAAAAAGACTCTTATTCGAACTATATATAAGTCATGTGACATCTGACTTGTTATTATTACTATTATTATTTTGCTGTTGTGGCTTTAGCTAAATTAAAGAGCTAAGCCTACTAATATATGGAGTATCTGAATTAAGTTCAGGCCCATATGATTTTTTCAGTTGGAGAGCTGACTTTAAAGACATGTAGATGTCTAAAAGTTTCAGATCTTCTTCCAACAATTATCTTTTAGATAAATGCTTTGCTTGAGTTGTACCGGTCGGTTTCGTCTGTTCATATAACAAGATCTAGCATCTAGGCAAAAGTACCTCGAATCCAATCCTGTGCAAGATACATAGGTCAGGAACATTCATGAACTCTGCCCTATTTGCCTATTTTCCAGATCTACCAACTTATGAGCAACAATTCCAATGATACTGATCTAATTTATCTCTACCCCGCCGGCATCACAAAGTCGTGACACAAAAAGACTCTTATTCGAACTTGGTTCATGTCTAGGATATTATAATTAGCGATTTTCAATCATCTAGTAAGTGAAACCTTGTTAGATTTCATCAAAATTATTTCTATTCAATGAATGAAACAATGACTTAGATATTTAGAAAGATATAAAATTTATTAAATCAACTTGGAGTATATATGATTGCAAACGTTATTGGTGTTACAATGTAAATAAAATGGGTGTTTATCTCCCTTGGACAACATTAACCTCTCTTACAATACTATATAATGAACATATTTAATCATCAATAACAAATAATTCATGGCTTTATTCTATTGCGGCTATTTATATGTCAATAATTTATCGATTGACTGGGATACATAAGATTTTTAATAATAGCGCTAGACTACGGTACCTAAAGTTATTTGAATCCACCAGTAATAAAAACAACAGCATTCATACCAATACGTAAGTTTATTTAGTTGGATGATAAGGGTAATTTTATTTTATTAATACTTGCATTTGCTATATAAGAACGTGTGTGGGAAGCTACTTTGGGAAATAATAGTAATGGCAGAAGCGTCATATCTGAAAGTGCGAATGAAATATATATTAAACAGTGGCAATCCATTTAGTATAATCATAACAGTACGGTTTAGGAGAATTAATAGGCTTTTAACGAGAATAAAATCTGGGAGAGCGGTACGTGTATGATGGCAATGGAGAGATCTATTCTAAGATCTAAGAAGATGCTTCAATTCACCGTTAAAGAAAGCGACTCTCTGCAAACGTCGGCAGGGTCGGGTCATAAACAACAAAGAAGGCGCTTTATTGAATTGCCATAGGCTGGACTTTTGCCAGAGCGAACCCTATGCAATAATATCATGCGCTGAAGAAATCCAAAGAGGTTTGCCAAACCTTGTCCTTGGTATTAGAAGTAAAATGAACGAAGCATAAATATATATATAAAACGAAAGGCCGGTATACACGTAACACTTGCATTAATATAAATATATATATTTAACTAAGGAATAAAGAATTATCGCCTATCTTTATTAATAAAAACCCAGCGTACTGGTATGATTTGATTACTACGTGGATATGGAAGAATTACATTTTATGCTAATATAATAGAGCTCATAGAACTAAAGGATCCCCCCCCCTTCTGTATTACTTTAAACTACACATAAACTTTTCACAACGGATAAATAATATAAATCTTTGGTTTTGAATGCTTTTAATAAATAAATACTTTTCGTATTATTAAATATATATAAAGTCGGTGGTGGCTATTGATTTCAAGAAAGTAATATTAATTTAATTCATATAAAATCTAATTGCAGATTTTAGAAGTTAGCGCTATTATTTAATTAACCAAAAAAAAACATTTCTACGAAAATAGATTTTTACTTATTTTTTTTAAAATAACACTGGACAGTAATTATCAAATTCTGATTTTATTTCCCCAGACTGGCAGGCACCCGCTATACTAAGAATAACAAATTTGTTTTTTTTTAAAAATATACTGGATTAATTACCCTCTAAAAGTAAGGAGGGTTTTCTTTTATTAAAAGAGATAGCGTAAGCATTTGCGATTCTGGGGGGAAATTATCGACATATAATTTAGGATCTGAAAGTATAAAATATAATAATGAAAATAAAGTATTGCCGCTTAGACGTGAAATTAAGAATTAATAATTATTCATGAGAGGTTTAATGTGGGAGAGATTACAGCTAAGTTATATAGAGAGAGAACGAGTTACAATTAACAAAAAGGTAAGAATTTTACAAATTGATTCATAACTAATATTAAATTTTACAAATAAAAGCTTTACAACATGTTTAAAGAAATAGATAGGTGAAAGTTAAAATTATTCACGGTAACTTTAAGAGTCTAGCAGCATTTGAAATTGTTACCTCTGTACAAACTTGGCTGTTCTTTTGATGATTTCGGATTCCCTCGGAGAACTAGATCTAGTTTGTTAAGCAGTTATTCAGGCAGGTAGTAATTTTATGATTTAACGAACAGGCATATCAGTATAGTCTATGAGTATCGGGATCCAGGGCACAGATTTCAGGGAAAGCCATCTCGAATGGCGAGAAAGGCGATTTAGATTTACTCAGTACACATTGAAAATAACCAACGCAAATTTTCTTGGTGACTGCTCTCCTTGACTGTCTTACTTACTCTCCTCAAAAATAATTTGTAATTATCCCATGCCTTGGTATTTTTGGAATCCCTTTCTGATTGGTCATTGCAATCTAATTTCCTAAAGAATTCGTATACAAGCTTTTACCCATTGTGATGGAAGATGCCATTGTTAGATAAGCATTCAAACTTTAATTAATTTTGATAAAAGAAAATGTTTGTAACAAAAATAAATCAATTAAGTTTAGTTTCTACTTTTGATTCTAGAGAAACTTTTAATTAAAGTTATGTTAGAATATTATACAAGATTACGCTTCTCACCTTTAACTAATTTTGACTAATTACAATCGCATCTTCCATATTGGATTTAAAAGAAAAGTATAGTTTAATGACAAAAAATAATTTAAAAACACAATTTTATAAACTTACATATAACGAACTTTTCCAATAAATATTTACTCAGTACCTTTGTCTCTACAATATCAGTAGATATCTGAGCTGCAATTAACAAACAATTATTATAACTTTTATAAAACAAATTAATACAGAAATTATAATATATTTTGATATTATAAGTCCGTTATAATTAATCCCCCATTCCCTATTGCGTATACGAATTTTCAGACGCTACATTTATTAATTTTATTTTGCATGTTTAAATTCAGATATTTATGCCAATATCTTCGTTAATAAATATGTTAGTTAATATAACTCAAACAAAAGGATACAAACAAATGTGTTAGTGAGTGGAATATATATGCAAGCATAGGGTTTGAATTTAGGTTGGTAGCGGAAGATTGGAAGTGGGCTGTGAAGCGCAATCTGAATCTCAGATTCCGCTTCATTTTCCCGGACTTACAATTGATAAAAAAAAAATGTAAAAAAAAAAAAATATCTTACTTGCAGTTCCGGTGACAAAAGAACAACCTGGTTTGAAAGGAGTACGTGATTTATTTATATATATATTAAAAAAACATTTATTGGTAAACTAATGTTAGCCTCATTTTTTTTCTCTTTGATGCTATATGTTAAAAACATTTTGACCTATTTATCACTGAGTGCAAAACTATATTCATATTTTTTTTTTTAAAAATGTGGTTCAAATTCCTTATCTATCCGTCTGTGATCTATTGTTCTGTCTTATTTTTAATATTTTCCCTGATCAGGAGGTTCCAATGGCTTTTTATTGAGGGTTTGGTCACCCCGCCAGAAGTTAGGTTGATCATGAGAGGTTGCTTGGTTTCTAGCTGGCTCAACTTTCCGTATTCTTTCATGAGGTTCTTTGTTGATGGGCGTGTAGTCAATGGTGGTGAGGAATTGTGCCATTTCCTCAATTCTCCTTATTCGGCATCCAACCATCATTTGTTGTATGTATGGTGGCATATTTTGTTGTATTGCACGGATAATCTGGGTCTCTGTAAATGGGAATGCCGTCAGAGACCGGAGACGTGCCACTTGCCTCAAAAAAAACTGTGTATGTGTTTCCTTGTTGGCCGATAAATTCCATCCTGGCGCTCCTCGCTCCAGAATGTCCTTAACAGAGCTGCTGCATACTGTTCAAAATTCAGTGGCTTGTCTTCATGGCTTTCCCACCATGATTTTGCATATCCATTGAGATAGTGAATTGCCAAAGCTACTTGATCCGGTGCTGAGATCTGTTGGAATCGAAACAATTCTTGAAGACTCTCAATATGTGCTTTTGCATTTTCTCCAGCATCCCCTTTGAATGTTTTCACTTGGATGAACTTGGCCATGTAGGCTTGTGCATTTGAGATCTGTCCTATGGGCATAACATTTGATGTCCTATCAACATGGTGTTCCTGTACTGGTCCTAATGCTTCAGGTTTGAACTCTGAAATTTTCACTGCACTGCTTTTTAGTTTATCAATTTCACCTCTCAGTTCCTTTAGCTGGTCTTGAAACTCTGTCTGTGTTTCCCGCACATTTAAAATGATCCTCTCTTGTTCTTCATGACATTTCAGTTCATCACCCAAACGTTCATTTATTTGACTCCTCACTGAAGAGACCCATAGGTCGAAACTGGTCTGGGGATGGGGACAATCTAAGATAAAAATGATTTGAATGCCTTCTCTTGTAGTAGCATTTATCATAAATAAAAAAAAGCTTGTTTAGAGCTATTAGCACGCTCTTAATTTTACATATTTGTAAGTGCAAGCTATATATAAGTCATGTGACATCTGACTTGTTATTATTACTATTATTATTTTGCTGTTATGGCTTTAGCTAAATTAAAGAGCTAAGCCTACTAATATATGGAGTATCTGAATTAAGTTCAGGCCCATATGATTTTTTCAGTTGGAGAGCTGACTTTAAAGACATGTAGATGTCTAAAAGTTTCAGATCTTCTTCTAACAATTATCTTTTAGATAAATGCTTTGCTTGAGTTGGTTTTTTAGATCTAATGTCCCAACTCCTCACTGAAGAGACCCATAAGTCGAAACCGGTCTGGGGATGGGGACAATCTAAGATAAAAATGATTTGAATGCCTTCTCTTGTAGTAGCATTTATCATAAATAAAAAAAAGAAGCTTGTTTAGAGCTATTAGCACGCTCTTAATTATATATATATATATATATATATATATATAGGTTGTAGCCTTAAGACCATAAAATCTCAATACTGATTCATTGTAAATCGAAAGATTTCGCAAATGTTAGCGTGTTGTAGAAATTGTGGGCTTAATCAGTGAGGTATTTAATAGCCTTAAGCTCTCAAATCAAAATGCTTCAGATTCTTTCATGTATTGTAAAAAGTAGATTGAAGATAAGAGTGGACGCTCTTGTCTTTTAAATAAATCTTGTGTTAAGATTTGTAGAGGTCCCTACTGTTGTTTTTCAAGCACAGGGTCTTAGGTTATAGCCTTAATATATATTACTTTAATAACACACTAAAGTAATTATTATTGTAAAACTTCTAACACATTAGCATCTAATCTAGTTCCTTAAATTATCACTATATCAGGTTAATCTTACTTTAATAATTACCCATAAAATAATATAACTAAGTAGAGTGAGGGTTTTTACATATACAACTACTACAAAAACAATAATAAATAAAATATCTTAAGACTCCTAATATAATACATTCATTTAATTTTTCCCATCAATAAAACATATTAAAATTATAAACTTCATAAACATAATATTTATTCTCTTTAATATGTTCAAAATATTTTCAAGTTATATTATGCTTAAAAAATATTATTATATTTTTATGTGGCATCTTAAGAAGTATCAATTTTTAATATGATTATCATATCAAATAATTAATAAATTGATATTATATACATTCTCATGTTTAACCACAATAATATTCTCCACTATTATACTTCTAATAATAATAACATATTTCTTATAGATCATGTGCATTAATGCTACCTATAATTTATTTTTTATAATACATGTGTGTGGATGAGAAGATCAGAAATCACTTGGACATATCAAGTAAAGAATCTCTCTTGACATAATATAAATTCAAAACAACATTAACATATTTATTTTTACAAAACATTATTTAAACTTAAAAAATATTAGTTTACATATTTTAAATATTCCAAAAAAATTTAAAAGAAAAAAATTGTATTCAAAAATATCTACACAAGAAATAAAAAAAAATTAAATAGTCTTAACTCTAACTATTTACCATAATATGGATATAAAATATAATACAACTGAACTGTAATGCTATTATCATTTTTTAAACTTATCAATGTGATATTCATCATCACCATTATTTCCAAAACTAATATTAATAATTGACAATACAGGTTAGTAATTAGACAATGTTGTGAGTAGTATTATTCAACACTCTTCTTCAGTTGTTGCTGGCCTATATGCACAGTGACAATATTTACTTAGAAGTTGAACTCACATCTTTAGATTCTTGAATATTGAATTTAAGGCAAACACTCTACCAACTGAGAGTTTTCCTTAAATTCAATATTCAAGAATCTAAAGGTGCGAGTTCAACTTCTAAGCAAATATTGTCACTGTGCATATAGGCAAGCAACACATGAAGAAGAGTGTCAAATAATACTACTCAAAACATTGTGTAATTACTAACCTGTATTGAATATTAATAATTATTAGGGTTTGATTCATAACATTATACCTACATATTAGCATATATTTATATACTTTAAAAATTATAATCGTAATGATAATTACCACAATTGTAACTTCAAAATAAGATTAATAACTAATAAGCTTTGATACATAAAATTATTCCTAAATAGTAATATGTATTTTTGTACATATTTCAACAAAACTTTTACCTTTATCATTCAGATTATTCACCAATATCATCATATAATTATAAAGAAAAACACATCCATTAATGTAAATATATTTTCTATTTTGTAAGTTATACACTATAAAATTTCCATAAAAATTATGTAGCTTTATCTTACTTAATTTATCTTATTCTTTAGAATAAGCAGACTTTTACAAATAATTTAAAATTACTTATATAAATCATATCTATCTATCTCAGTTTGCATCATATTAATATCATTTTCATGTCACACTCATTTATCTTCTCACAAAGAAATATGCATTTGGTATTCTGCTGACTTTTGTTACTTTTATTATCAGGAATATTAATTTATTCCATTATCTTTATTTATCTTAAATAAATCTCTTTTGTGATAAATCTTTCTCTCTTCTTGCTCTCAACAAATTCTAGCAACATTCTATGGTCCAGCCATTATTTTTCCAAATATTTATAACATTCACAATGCAAGATCCAGTGTTCATAAACAGTGATTAAAGTGAGAGATACAAATCTACAATAATTTAAAAAAATATCATGGTTGCAATACTTAAGACCACATATTCCTGCGTGCACCTTAAATTTCTGCCATGGGTATTACCTGAGCATTTACTGATCTATGAAAATAAAAACTTCTGACCATGTATTATACAAACATGCCTTTGTTAACTGTATTTTATTTATCAACTCACAATATTATAATTCACAGATGAAATTCATATTCGAACATCCCTATTACCCATCATTTCATTTATACTCATACTACTATCCTATACCACTATGACTTATATTTCTTCACTCAGACTAATTCATTTAACATCACAAATCAATTTTAATGGCATGACATAAAGTAATTTCTAAATTTCATTTCAGAAAAAAAATATTCAATATGATATCAAGAAGGTTCAATATATTATATATCCAAATGATTTAAATAGTTTACCTTTATAATCCTATCATTCCATTACTTTGATTTATAAAATAATTCAGATGTTCAACATATTCATCTGTATCTAAACAGATATGATTTAGAATAATATTGAAATGATATATTTCTTCTCCAATATATGTTTCACCCAATTATCCTGATAGTACAACCTCTGCCAGGTTTAAACTTTCTCAAGATGCTTACACAATTGTATATGTGTCACTGCATATATATGAGAATATAATGTCTGTAATAGAATTGGTATAGCTATATTAGAGCAGAATATTTATTTCAAAGTAATATATACTTTAAATGATCATTTATATCATTTTCCAAGTCAAATAGGTTAAAATCTCATCTATCCATGTGTAGTCTACATACCACCATGTTACATACATAGAATCATGTTATTCCATCATTTCATCTATTTTCTAAATTTAATTTAAATAAGTTGTAAATAAAAATCACATCATGTGCAATGGCTTTAGCATAGTGGGATGATGAAATCCAAATTTTAGTTTAGACAATAAATATTTTTTACAAAATGTTTTTATTATAAACAAGATTTAGCCAACTGAAACTATTCCTAAATCTTAATAAAACAGAAATCATAAGCTCAAGCAATAAAACAAAGGATTAAAGTTATTTGGGTAATTTAAAATATCAAATTTTAAAAGTTATTATAAGATTTGCTTGTGGAAGATAATTTTGTTATTAAAATTTTACCTAACTCTCAAAATAGTATAAATAGGCTAAATTTTATTATGTAAGATATAACCTGTATAATTTTAAGAAATGACGGCTAGTAGACTCACCACCAGTTTTAATTTTAACATGACAGAGTAGGGTAGGCAAGAATAGCTAATTCCCTGTCTGGGATATGGTGATCTCTATCCCCATCCTATGTGCTGAAATAGTGCATCATCATCAGAGAGATGGGAGACATCCTTACCAATGATATGCTGTAAAGGAGATTACAACTGAAAGCATGCTACCTATCCTGAGATCAATATTTGCTATGACACTGAATAATATACTGCTGAGAAATTAGGTAGAAACTCCTGAGAAAACAGCCTGAATCTCTAAAATGAACATTACACCTTAATGTTTTAAAAGCTGTAGCTTATAAATTTAAAATGAATGTTTGAAACTATCTCTTAAAATTGTTATCTTAATTAAATGCAAAAACCTCTGAAAATCTTGCAAGTTCTTAGTAATATTGCCTTTGTAAACTCTAAGATTACATCTGTTCCAATAGAAAATTAATAATCATAATTAAACGTGAATCTATTTTATACTGCAATTATGCCTATGATTTTATAAATTTTATTTTTCAAAATTTCATTTCCTTTGATGTGATAATATGCCAAATGTCTTGAAAGAGTGAGGTCTTTAATTTTAATATTTTTAATGAAGATATTATAATTCATATCTTCAACTTAATAGACATTAATGATGCTTATGTAGCTCACATTGACCTGTTGTTTTGAAGGCCTCTTGTATGAAAAAAATAATTGCTGCCTTGCACTCATTATTAGGAAATAATTTGATTTAGTTTTATATTGACTAAATAGTTGTTATGGTTTGCAATACTATTATTACTAGTTATGATTTAAACCTTTATTTTCTATAATATTATGGATCTAGGTATAGACATACAGAATGAGGTACATTTTATAATGTACTATTATTTTTGACCTTTCTATACATACCTTTCCCCCATTAGTAAAAGCTGACTTGGGATGCAGATTAATTAGTTTATTAAGCAAGATTTATAATTTAGTAATTTAGACCTTTTATTATAGCATTATGATATGCTTAAATTACGAACTGGCTTTCATTAGCAACACAGATAGTAGCTATCAGTTTTAGGCACTATAAATTTAATTTTTACATATTTGAATTTTGCTTTATGCATTGTGGATGTTTCTTTATGAAGCATGTATGCATACATAGTGTCTTGCTATTCATCAATAGGATCATAATGAAGGTCATCCCAATTCATCACCTATCCTCATAAATTGGACACCTAATCACACCAGAAATAATATAGTTTGGATTTCTCTTTCATATAGAACTGGGGTGAAAGGCCCCAGACCCTTTTAATTAAGCCTATCTGAGTTTCTAACTCAGGATGTTTGTATTATTAGCAAACCATTTGTCTTTAGACACCACACATTTCATGTAAAATTATGTGAATAATGAAGCATTAGCACTACTACATCTTCTTTAATACTTACTGTGTGCATATAGTGAATATATGTAATGCTCATTTATCCAGTTCTTCTCTTGTAGAATATTAATTCAGAATTTGTCTGAAATCACAATAATTTAATTGATAAACTTAAACCTGCATCATCTTTGAGCTTTGTCTTGTGCTAAAAATTTTAATATGTTTATGTAATTAGCAGCCATATTAATGCTGTAGTAATTTAAATATTTGTGGTTAGCATATTTACTTAAAATTAACAAACCATGATACATAAATAGGATCTGGTGTATTAGTTTTACATAGGTATAATTTAGTCACCACACAAATCTATTGAATAAATTATGATGAGATATACTGTAACCTGCAAATACATTTCATCCCACTCTATAACACATGTGTGAACTAAATGTCATATGTAGCTTTGTAAATGTGTGTGTTTTATTTTATTTGTTTGATTTATATTTTATTAATAAACCTATTTAAAATTTACCTCACCTTCATATCATTAACCCCTCATCCGATGCCAATTAAATTATTTAGATATATGTTTAGTATGCATTATAATTTAAGTATAGATATTACCTTAAATCAGATTAGTTGTAATTTTAACCCATTTGTATGATGGTTGTGTGGTTAGATTTTGGGTCTCATGCCTCTCCCTGTTTGGAGCCAACTCACAAATTAAATTATTACTTGTGTGTAACCTCAGAAATGTTATTCATAGGATATTAAGCCATAGAATACTAGTAAATGGGTTGAATCTCAGTTGGACCTGGGATCTCACCATCTCATTTCTATCGGCTTTATGTTATTTTACCTGAACTCTAGGTTGTATTATGTGAATGCACAAATCTGCTCATGACAATAAATTATAATTAAACATAATATTTCAATAACAAAACATACAATATGCATAAACAATGAGGATTGCCAATTCCTCAACAAGCTTTGTGATAAATGCTTAGCCAGAAAAAGCATTTAAAATATCTCTGTCAGGAACCTCCCCCCAAATTATTTTGAATACAATATAAATACTCCAGCTTTCCCAAATTATCTAAACAATTTAAGATATCTCATATAGTATATGCCTACACCTTTATATGATATTTAATAAAAATCAATTAATATATCATTAATTATAAAAATAATCATACCTTTAGTTTTTGTAACCAAGCACCATAATAGATAAATAAACACACTTACGTATTGCTATCAATAAATAACCATTTACTTTAATCCTAAAACATTAGATTTAAATAAGGCAAATCCATCCTCTTCATTCATGTCCATTCATATAAAAAGTTATAGATATTACCTTTTCCAGAAAATATTAAAATTACTGTCAAGTATTTATTTTTCATTATTTTTTTTATTTTTTATAAAAGTAATGTTCAAACATTTAAAAATATCTCTAAAACAATTATTAATAATATATTATTTTCTTATCTAAAACTACTAATAATAAACATAAATAAGAAGAATATTTTAATTAATTTAGTGTCATGGGCCATATTGAATTTTTAAAAAAACTGACCTGAGACACAATTTTCACAATAACTTCAGATTTAATAATGTTAGAACAAAAAAAAAAAAATACATTGACAGAAACTAGAAAAACTAAAAAACAATAAGCATAAGGTAAATATTGATAACTATATAAAAAAATAAGGAAAAAAGAAATTTTCACATCAAAAATAATTATTGTTTTATTGTTTGTTCATAATTTGGAATTTATCATTAAGTAAAATTCAAATTACATCTTCTGTGACAATTTTTTGTATTCCTCACAAAATTATCTTTAAAAACATATATAATATGTCTTACCTGAGATAATCCATAGCTTTAGAACTTGCAGTATTAGGAAGATAAGAATTCTTCATTTTTTTCTTGCACCCCACAGTTGAAAATGTTCAAAACGTCTGGAAGAAAAAAACCTTCTTTCTAATAAAAGATAAAAAAAAAATTAGAATTCTATCAGAATGTGTAGATATTATTATTTATTTCTATAAATTATTTTGATTTTAGACTTTGGATAAACCAATCTTGTTCATAACATCATCATATTGAATAATCATTGTCAATACAGAAAACAATTTACAATTTTAGATTGTGAGAAGTCAAAGATTACTAAAAAGGTTCTAAAGGCACATATTTATATATAAAAAATGTTTATATTCTACTTCTTTCAGGATATGTTTTCCAGAGAAGCATACTTGTTCTTATTATCTAATATAAATATACAAAATATTAAATATTTCATATTATTCAATATTATTATTAATATAAGATAAATCATTCCAAATCTTGTTTACCTATCGGCAAAAGTAATCAGTAAAACAAAATTAATAAAAACTAAGTTAGTAAAACAAAAATAATAAAAAACTAAGTTTGTAAAATGAAAACAATAAAAACTGCAATCTCTCTGTGCATCTGGTATGCAGCTTTGAACTTAGCATTGTATTTTTTTATAGTAGGTCAAATTTTGTAAGTACGTTTTTCCAATCACGCATACATTTCTCCTTAGTGGCATATTTATTCGTTTCTTCAATAATTTTTACACACATAACATATAAAAGAAATATAAGATAGAATACTCACCCATAGTCAAAAACTTCAAACCTTGAGTCTTTGTGAAATTCTCTACATTGACTGGTCCTGTAATAACGTTTGAAGGTATATTAGAAGCACCAGTTAATGGGCCTGCTCTATTGCTATCGTCCGGAACTCATTTGTATTTTGTCTTTGCCTTTTCTTTGGTAAAGTGGCTGCTTCTTCTTTGGATGATGAAGTGAAGTATTCCTGTAGATCTCTGTATGTAATACTGTCATTGAAATCAAATGGTTTAAGAATTTCATATTAGTCAAGGCTGAAAAAATCTGTTTCTGAATCCATAGCTGCCGATTAATTTCTTTGCATCGTTTTGTTTCCATGTAATCTAAAAAACTGAGAAAAAAATAATAAAAATAATTGACCTTCCTCAGAAAATAATAATAAAAACTTTATTTTTTGTCGTAGAAAAAATGGTGACTACCTTCAGAAACTACGAAAAAAGGTGGACAGAATTATGGTATTCACACATGCATAGTCCTATTAGTTTTCCGTAATTTCTAAAAGGAAACCAAACTTCAATGAATTGCGGATGGTCCACCCAAAACACCAAAGCACTACTGCCAAAACTACTTTAACTTGCTTGTTGTCTCTTAATATTAAGGGAGGATCAGTTACCATGATGATTCAAGTTCACTGGACAAATATGTTTTTCTTTCTTGGCTTTCAGCATGCTCTGGACACCACAAAATACAAAATGTTAATCATATAAAATGTAATGGAAATTTTGACTACCTTTTCTTGATTAAAGTTTTTCTAATCAAGTTCATTTTCTTCATCAAAGAGGACAAAAATTTAATTTGCAATAAAATCAATTATTTCTAAAGGTAATTATGTTACATTTAAACATGATCCTTGCTTGTCCATACTTTAAATAAATCTCTTAAAATATATATTCTGTTCAGGAAGCCTTGTTAAAACTTTATACAATAGTTTCATTCAAAGATCAGCCTTTCAAGCTAATTGTGTATGCATCTTTTGAGAGTGCTAAATAATAAATGAATATTTCCCTCTACAACACAATATATAGTATTTATGTAGGAATAAAAGGAATCCTCTTATTTCTACGACTCAAATTCTTTTATATGAGCAAATTTGAAGTACTGTTGAGGAAAGTGTGAGAGTAGAATTCTCACTTTAAATTACTATTTACGATGTTTGAGTGAAATTGTCTAGAATTTACTGAATGTCACTCTAACTGAAACTTAATTATAAGTAAATAAGCATTTATTTTTATATGACGCTATGTGTACAATTGTATTACATTCAAAGATCAGCCTTTCAAGCTAATTGTGCATGCGTTCAGTAAATTCTAGACAATTTCACCAACGTCATTCATTCAAACATCGTAAATAGTAATTTAAAGTGAGAATTCGACTCTCACACTTTCCTCAACAGTACTTCAGATTTGCTCATATAAAAGAATTTGAGTCATAGGAATAAGAGGATTCCTTTTATTCCTGCATAAATACTATATCTTGTGTTGTAGAGGGAAGTATTTATTTATTATTTAACACTCTCAAAAGACGCATGCACAATTAGCTTGAAAGGCTGATCTTTGAATGTAATACAATTGTACACATAGCGTCATATAAAAATAAATGCTTATTTACTTATAAAATAGTATCATGTATCATTTTCAATTTTTCAACAAAGAAGTTTCTTTTTTTTTCACATAGATACATTTGCACATCTGGCTAATAATAACTGTTAACACTTAATTCTTTTAATTTTAAAATTTATTTCTTTTACACATAGTTACTTGTAAGTTTTTTTAATAAATTTTAGCAATCAAATAATATTTTTCAGGATTTTATAAGTTTTTTTAAATAACATTAAGTGTTAATTTCTTATTCAGACTAATGATAAAATCTTATACTAGACTTAAAACACTTCATTTTTTCTTATTTGCAAAATATTAAATTTTCAATCAGCCTTTTAAAGTATTAGCAGATATATATTATAAGTACACAATTGCATATAATAAGTAGAAAATATATAAATATAAAGTGCATTTTCACTCAATATTTGGCTTGCATAGATCCTTATTTCTTTCCTTTAAAAAAGGAGGGGTTTAGTAACTTTCCATATAATTTTAGTGATTCTCCTCCAGATAACATGGGTATAAAAATCCAATAACACTTCATATTTTTGAGGTTACATCATTAATATCAAATAAAATTGTCCTTTCAACACATTTATACACATATAATTAAATATAAATTTCTTACTACTATTTTTGTTATTCTTTTCTCTATGGCTCCACTTTTACATCGTCTCTGCATTATTAGTACATCGGTTAAATAACGCATGTCTGTCTTCATCTTTTACCAAGGTTTCATTAAGCTTTATAGGAATTTACCAATAGGCAATAGATTTGTTTACTCCATAGTAAAATACATTAAATAAACTTCTTAATATTATAAATCATTATAAATTAATACTATACTGATAATAAAATAAAATATTTTTGAAAAATTATAACTTGATTGGGAATAAAAAAAATATTCGAATGACTTCACACCACTTGACACTTAATTTGTCACTGTCTGACATTAGCAAAATACCTACATTTTTAGCCTTTATTCTTTACCATTTGAGTTGGCTATTTTAATTTTTTTCGGACAAGTAACTAACATATAAATTAAATTCTGTTTAAGATTTTTTTTTCTTTTTTAAAATAATTTACCTAATAAACTTTTATATTAAATTATTTTTTATCTAACATTTTACCTCTTCTATGTGGAGAAATAACAACGAGGACACAAAACTTTAAAATAAATTTACAACAAAGTTTATTAATAACATAAATAAATAACAATATTTTACATTATGTACATTGGATATTCTTACTCTCCTATCACAAAATTATTTTACTAGTTTATAAAAATGAAAATCAAACTTCTACTTATTTTCCTAGTTAACTCTTATCTTTTAAATGCTTAAGAAAATACAGTATTATTATTATTGGATTTCTTATCATGGTTATCTTGTTACAAAATGCATTTCTTATCGGATTATCATTAACACTTTGTATCCCTACTATTATTAAAATTATATTTTTTTTACAAAAATTACATTCGTATTAAACATTCTACAAAACAATAAAATTCTAGTTTTATATTAGTTGTATGGAATCCTACAAATTCAAAACATTCTTCTACATTCGGTATTAAGTTTTATTGTTCATTATCCGATGTTTATTAATCCTAATATACTCATTCAAGCCTTACTTCGGATGATATAATTACAACTATTAATATACCATGCACAAATATATGTTTATTACACATTATTGAATTATTTTCTTAATAAATATGCAATATTTATTTTCTAAAATATTATTTAAAACATTAAAATTTTATTATCACTTTTAAAAAAAACTTTGTTTAGATTTCTCTTTTTTTTTTAAAAATCTTATATTCATTTCCGAATTAATTTTAAACTGTATTATATGATTCTTTCTCTCTTTATGATATTTTGGACTTTCAATTTTAAAATTACACAATTCTAGACATTCCAGCAAATAAACTATTCTTACATAAACGATAACATATCTTCAATTCTATTTTATTCATTATTTCTTTGAAAATATCTCTCTGACCGATGCAGATTCACGAAATAAGGATAGCGAAGATAGATGCATAGGATCAAAATATAACTAGAATATTACTCATCATAAACCTTGACAATAATGGCACAGTGAATTTAAAAACACTATAGAGGAGTGACCTTTACCTGTCTACCAACCTCTATTATAGGAGTGATGCTAAAGCTATTTCTTCAGCTTTATTATAACATCAAAAAGTTTAAAGATATGTAAAAACACTGTCCAAACGATATGTGTTCAGTCATAGGGCTTGGTTAACTATACTGAAATCACACAAACTAACTATGATCCAAATACTTTATTTTTCCTATTTCTTAACAAAAAACATCATCTTGGTTTCCTCTCCACTAGTACTACCAAGTCACTATCCGATCTTATTTCTCAAGATTTTTCTATACAGTACATCGACAAATTCCTATCTGCATTTCTAACAATAATAAAATTCATTTATTTCAAAACTATTCTGCTGTTCTATAAGAAAATCTTTTTACTACTTTCCTCGTATATTTTATCATATACAAACTATTTTAAAATATCTGAATACTTTATCATATGAAAGTTCAAAAGAATCACACAATTGTTCTGTCGAATTATATTATTAATTATACTTTAAATAACTTATTGCATGCATATTCAAAATTACTCCTATCTCATACTATGTTTTAAAGTGTTGTATAAAATGTGTACATATAATTTAAACTTTCACACATCATTCTTAATCAATAGATGATCTAAAAAAAAAAATACATTATGTATTATAAATAAATATCAAAATTACCAAACAATATTTATCTTCTCGATTGCGTTCTGTAGGCTTCACCATCCCATTGATTCTTGTAGATATAAGACTTCCATACATACACTTTATTTTTAAAACAATATTACTATCATTCTATTAAGCTATTATATTTAAATCTCAATATTACTAAATTTATGTTTATATGTTTTCCCTAATCTCACATAGCATTTTATATTTAAAATATAATCAGTAAAAAATATTTAAATTATATTTACGGTACTTCTTTATCGAATTTTCTTGAAAATCGTTCATATTAAAGCTAAAAAAAATGTATATTATTTCTTCTTCAGTCACTTAATGTTCTATTTTAAGGCAAAACAATTATTGCTCTGTTTAATAAATATTCATAGACGACAATCCTTGGTTTTATAATATTTAATACTATTATTAATTCTTGATATCAATTAATCCTGTAAAGAAAAACGTCTCCATATTCTCTTCTAATATTGTCTGCTAATATTTTCCCGCGCGACTTTTATGATGCATCCTCTAGGTACTTTTATTTAAATATTTAATAAAATTTTTCGGTTTCCATGGATCCATTTCATTAAGTAATTTAATTTTATATTTTCTAAATCAAGCATTTCCTCCATTGAATACATTATAATATTTTTTTTAATTCTTCTTACAGAAAGTTTTTCTGTTCCTTTCCATAAAACACATAATAGCACTTTCATATTATTCTCTTACTTTTTTTTCTTTCCTTTTAAAATTCTGGTACTACATTTTTGTAATAATGTCTCTTTTTAAAAGATAAACACTCTTTCTTCATTATACTTTTACATAATTTTCTTTATAATAAAACGCATATTAAATTTTTCCATAGAGAAGAATAAAATAACTTCAAAGTAGCCTTATAAAAATTGTGCATCATAATTTTTCCTGACGGCAATTAACTTCTCTTTTAAGTTTTCATATAGCGTCCCAATTATATTTCTCTGAGTTATAATAATAAGTTTCTGGTTGAGCATAAATAAAGCTGTATTAAGGCACTTTCCAAATATTTTTCCCATAGCAATATTTTTAGGTATTTTTCCTTGTACTTCCATTTTACTGTAAGGTTTTGGTTAAACTCGAATAAAATATCCTGGTAAGATAACTTTTAAAATTAGCAATCCATGTAGAGGCAGTCAAAATATTATATGTTAAAAAAAAAACTTTTAAAATAAATACGAAATTTTAAATTTATATCACTTTTCTAGCTACGGTGTTATCAGCTAAAAAAAATATGTTACTTTCTCCTTCACTTACACATTACTTTTTCTCCCCCCGCTTCGTCTAATTCTTATATTTTGTCTGCTAAATTTCCTCCATTGATTGATTAATAACTTTATTTTAGCGCGAACAAATTTACACATTTTAATTTTATAACAGACTAGACTTTTAAAAATAAAGAATTGATGACGTCATGTCTTAAATATTATTTAGACTAGTATTTTTAACTCACTTATAATTTTATCAAAATCATTTTAAACTTTAAAATCAATTATTAAAATAATATTTAATACTTCAACTTTTACTTTAAGGATCGATGGCAATTATATCTAGTTTCAAATTCACAAACTTTATTATTATTTTAACAAGCGTGTGTGTGAAGGTATATAATATACAGTCACGTGTTTACTAATTTTATCAGATGATTTTTAATTTACGTCTCGGTCTAAATTACCAAAACTGATATATTTTATAAAAAATTTGGAAAATAATTTAAACTTGTAGAACTAAATATAATTCTCACCATCCTAAAGTTTTTCTTAAAATATACTCTATTAATTTTGACTATTAAATATATTTATAACACTACATCTAGCATTTATTTAATTTATTAGTTTTAAAATATTATACTCGAATTATTAATATACTTTTAACTATTTATAGCTGTATTATTTTATATGGCCAGCTTTTACAACCATAAGCAAGAATATAATTAAGCTTTATTTAACTGTTTTCTTTTAAAACAATCCTTTACATTTTTATATACCAGGTATTTTCAGCTTTAAATTGTACTATAAAATCTAATTATCCTATTATTATTTATATATCCTACAAACATATCTTAAAATTTTTTTAGTAATTGACCATTCTACCTTGTTATGACCTACAGATAAGGGCACAATATATATATATATATATATATATATATATTGTGCCCTTATCTGTATATATATATATATATATATATATATACAGATAAGGGCACAATATATATATATATATAATCTCTATTTTCATATATTAATCAAGGCAAAACTCTCCATACAAAAGTGCCACTTTGTGCCAACCAGAGTAATCAATAGATGCCAGAAATAGTGATCATGTGATGTTATTTTCATATATCTGGCTGTTTTTATTATCTTATGCAAATATCTTTTGAAACCTCTTCCAAAATATATGTATATATAGAACAATATCAATTGCTAAATATACAGAAATAGTTTATGGGATATCTTTTTAAAATAAAAAAAAAATGCTTTAGTATTTGAAATAAAAAAAAAGGAAAACAATTATATAAAATTATATTGTGTAAATAAAAATTATAATTTAAACAAAAGGTAATTAATATTTTTCTGAAGGTTTGTGATGATAGTGTTCTAGCTGTATTTTTATATTGGACTATTTCCATCATCTAATATGTGTGTTGAATGTCTTTAGAAAAGTTTAATTTTAGTTAAATATTCCAAATGCATTCAACTGTTAGTAATATCACAGCAAACAGGTTAGTATATGCACCAACTGTTAGTAATATCACAGCAAACAAATTGGTTTACTGTGATATTACTAACAGTTGGTGCATATACTAACCTGTTTGCTGTAATATTACTAACAGTTGAATGCATTTGGATTTGCTTGCTGTAATATTACTAACAGTTGGTGCATATACTAACCTGTTTGCTGTGATATTACTAACAGTTGAATGCATTTGGAATATTTAACTAAAATTAAACTTTTCTAAAGACATTCAACACACATACTAGATGATGGAAATAGTCCAATATAAAAAAAAAGGTAATTAACCTTTAACAAATATGCTGTATTGTTATATTAAATCAATATTGTTTTAGATTAGTATGAAAATAACTTTTGATCAAAGGCACAAGATAGATGTATTGAAAAGATAAAAATATTTGTACCTGAACTCTTGTATATTGGTCAATTATAACTATCATGGGATTAGAGTTTGAAGATATTATTTTATTTACTTTCTACTTCTTTAATGCACATAGCAACACTATGAAATTTTAACTTTTATTACATTCTAATATTTAGAGATGAGTGGATTAATATAATTGACGGAAATTTGCTAATGCAATTTCCAACTATAATTTAAACAGTGTTGTACTGCTATATTATGTCAACATTGTTTTTAATTATTATGAGGAAACTCCCAACCCAATACAGAAGGTAGAGATATTGAAAAGATAAGAATAAATGTTTTATATTATGTACCTACATTTTTTTTATACAGGCCAATTTTAAGTATCTTGGAATCACACATTTTTTTCATGCTCAACAAAAATGATGCTGATTTAATATAGCAGTATAGTGTATGTGTTAAGGGTTGATTATCTTCTGTTTAAATTATATTTAGAAACTGTGCTAGAAATTTCTTAGTTAATTGTATTAATTCTATCATCTCTAAATATTAACATACAGTAAATGTTAAAATTTTGTTAATATTAATACATCTAATAAAGAAATAGGAAGTAAAGTGAATAATATAGTCTATTCATGTTCTGATTTCAAAATTTTTAGATTGGCTTATATAAGATAATTTAGGGACAAAGTTATACAGGTGGTCAATCAAATTTTTCAAAGTCATAGTCTTGAGCTTTGGATTGAGAGTTTCCTCATTTTCAACAAAATAGCATTGATTAACATATAAGTACAATGCATGTATTAAAAGTTGATTACGTTCTATTTAAATAACAATTAGAAACTGCATTAACAAATTCCATAATCAATTAAATGAAAATGAAGTAAATTATTAAAAGGAAAATAAAAAATAATATTGAAAAATTTGCAAATTCATTATTCTGTCATATTAGCAAATTGGAATATTTTAGTTAATTAAAATATATTTTAAATTAAAAGCTTTGCCCATTTTCTCCTGCATTGATTGATGAAAACAAATGTTAGCATTGATTTCAAAGTATTATTGTATCAAAGGCCCTTAAACATATGGAGAATGTGATAAAACACATTTTCTCTAATCCAATACATATTTCTGGTAATTAAAAACAATATAAAGTTTGTAAAGCTTTTGATTGAAGAATTAACGTTCAAAAACGTATTTGTTTGCATGTTAGTAGTAGGGGGAGAAAACCAACAAATTTTAGTCTGGCTTGTCTACTTAGTCATGGAGATGGAATACAAAATCCAATGTGCGCCTGTATTTAGAAAGTTAAAGGTTATTTTATATAACTGCAACTATTTTAATTATATAGAGAGTTATTATTTCAATTAATTTATGGTAGTAAAATACTCACTTTGATTGCTTATATTTGCAACTAAGATTTCATATAAGAATGCGCAATAAAAATGTTATTTTTTTTCTGCAAATTATAAGTGCAACCAATATGCTTTTCAGCTTTGTGTGTGTGATGGTATGAAAATTACTACATTTTTTCAATCTTTGTTGTATTGGGAAGTATGTCACAACAATTAGCAGATGCACTACCAAATATAAATATTTTATAACAAATAGAACGATAGTTTCATAAAAAAATAGTTATTCCCCATTTTAATGTTTTAGAAGTTATATAAAAAGATGAATACATATTGCACTTTTGGGAAGGTAATTATGGAACATAATAGAGATAAGGAAACTGGCTGTGTAGAAATATTTTAAGCACTACATAAGAAAGTTAGTTCTTAACATTAGCTTGTGGTTAAGACCTGTATAGGTCCCTATCTTCGCATTTTTAACCGCACAAACTTTAGATTTATTGCCTTAGTAAATAAATAACTACAGAATCCGCATATGATATATATATGTGTGTGTGTGAAAATATTTTTATATAGACATTTCAATATTCAAGTTTAATGTTTTGCTTTCTCTTTATACTTTCATGATCAATTCCCTGTTTTTTTGTCTTTTCAGCTGTAATGTTTTGCTTTTATCTTTTTCAATGTCTATCTTTTTTTCTCTCTTTCCTTTTTTATCTGAAATTAGAGTGATCTTTTTATAAAGACCTTTTGTTAATGATGATGAGGCATATTTGGGATTATTTTAATTAATTTGTTTATTTTACTTTCTATTAATGATGTAAAATTGTGATTTGTTTTATTTATTAAGAACATTGCACATACACTGAATATATATGTATTAGATAGAATAATTTTATTATTTGACTTTCAGAAATTAAAAAAAAAAACTAAATTAAAGTATTCCTAATTAATGAATTCAGTATTTTGTTTTCCAAGCAAAAAACTATATGTAAATATTATAAACTGATTTTCCAAAAAAGTAAAAAAAAAAGACACACTGCTATATCGTGATACAGACTTGATATTTAATCCATTAACTTCTGTTCCTCAAGACTTTAATGCTTTTACTCCATTCCAGCGATCAAAAATAAAGATTTACTAGATTGAACACAAAGACAAAAAAAAAAAAAGAATGCTAGACATTAATTTAAAGATTTATACTTCTAACTTAGTCTAAAACTATAAATCTTTTAAAGACTCTTAAAATGTACGGATATAACAACGATAATACGGTTTAAGCGGAAATATATTTGCGTGTTTTCTTTTTGAAATCAAACACCTATTTTTACAAATTAGGATTCTAATATTACGGCAATTATATTATCTTTGCTAAACATCATATATTATTATTACTATTAGACTATAGATTGGTAAATTGAGAATAAATTTTAAAATTAATGTTGACATTTAACTTTAAAAAAAAATACAAATCTATCTGCATGGGAAAGTTTGTTCTTATAGCCTCCCACCAAAGACCGTTAAAGTAGTCAAGAATATCAATGCAAAATTGATATTTATATTTTTCAGTTTTCCTTTTTTGTTTTAATTTATACTTAAAATAAGTAAACCCATATTAATTTATTACTTACCGATAAAATTCTAAATTGATAATTTTCTGGAATTAGTAAAAATAATATCATGCTAATTTCAGCGCTGAAAATCTTCCAGAGTCTACCCATTCTGGATTCAAACACCGGATAGTGAACATAGAAACCAATGTGCTATTATTATGTCGTGATATTTATATATTATTAACCTAATAACAACTTTATTTGATTGATAATCAATATTATTTTTATCAAAACACCTCTGCAGAAGTACACATATATATTAAATAACGTTAATTTAATAGAAGGCATAATATTTTTAGGATCTTTGCTGGACATATTTGTATTGTGTAATTTATCATTGAAAATGAGAACATTTTACAAATCATGGCAATGCATTCTCTATTTCATCATCATCACAATTGATTTCAGTTTAAAATTTCATTATAATTTTACTAGTAATTTAAATAAAGCCTCCTTTGTATCGACTTAATGTTACAAGACAAGGTACATATTTTAATCAGTCTTATTTTTTATTAAATATGCCTTAAAATAAATGTCTACATTGTTTATTTATTAGAAATGTATACGGAGTTTTTCTAGAGTTGTTTGGGGAAGCAAAAAAAATGTCCTTGTTGTTTGTTAGGAGTTATTTGCTTATTCTCTTGTGGTGATTTGATGTAAATTTGAAGTTTTCTTTTAAACAATTTGCTCAAAACATTTGTTTTGATTCCACATCCTGGAAGTACTTCAGGTTTTGTTTTTTATTGGTGGATGAAGTAAATTACTGTTTATTCTTAAGCTATCAAAATTTGTTCTCAAAATCAAACACTAATGTCTATCTTGCTTTTTTAAGGTAAAAATATAATAATATGCTTATTAAATGTTGACTTTCTTCTGCTTGCTGCATTTGTTTATTATTGCATAATTGTACCTCAACATAATGTTATTAAAATAAATATTTATTGGGATTATCTTTTTGTTTCCAAATCTGGTTGCTTTGCAATATTCTTGACTTTCGGTCATTATCTCGTGCATTTCATTTAGGTTCACATCATAATGTTGGTTAGTTAATGACTTACAATACTCTTGCTTAGTAATATTCTTAAATATAAATAGGCAGTTGATGTGACAAATAATAATATGATACTGAAGATAAAAAAAAATACAAGCATTGGGGTTGTTCTTATATTATATCGAAAATTATCTCAGGATAAAATCATATATTTTTGTCTTAAATGTAGTGGAATATTCAAACATTTAATTATACACAACTACATTATTTTTTGTGTTTTAACAAATTAAATCAAATTCACTTTAAAATGTGAGTATATAAACTTATTTCTTAATAGTCAGGCACTATAAAATTTCACTTCCAAAATATTTATATCAATATATAAGAAATAATAATTATGTTATTTCTGTCAAGATAGCAGCAAATAAAATGATAATAAAGATTGTCTTGACCCATCTCAGATTAATATATATATATATATATATATATGATTTACTCAATCAATAAGTAATATCAATTAATGCTCTGGATGACATCAGGTCTGCTTATGCAGTTTGACCATTAGGTCACATGAACCATAGAGAAATATGTGGAAATTAAAATAATAATACTTAATATGTCCATTGCGACATGTGTAGAGAGGTAGAAACTCAAACATATGTATACAAAAGAAAAACACCAACTAAGCCTTCCTCCCATATGAGTAACCATTAGGAAATATATGTATAGATATCTAAAGCATGAGTGTCCCCATTTAACTATATATGATTCATTCTGATAATAATATAAAAAAATTACAATATCTATTTCAATAAATCTAAATGTAAAATATAATAAAATAATGTTGGAATCTTAGGGAAAATGATTTATTTATTTCTGGAATGAGCTGATATCACAATTCATTACTTATTATAGTTTAGATGTGAAGTGTGGTTTATCTTTATATTAATATTATATGCAACAGTAAGCAGTGCAGTATATGTTAGAAAATATTAAATGTTACCTCTCACATAATCAAAATATTAACTTATAGGTATTACCACGTTTACAAAATTTTTATTATAGAGAATCATTTATTTTATCAAGGAGCCTTATCAATTTAGCAATATATAAAATAATTTAGATAAAAGCTATTTTATTACCAATATTTTAAATAGTATTATTTCTAGCACTTAGGTTATATATTGTAACAGTCAAGTTTGTACATTCGCGTAACAGAATTCAGAATCCCAGCAAAAGAGACCGAAGCTGACCAGATTAGGACTGTAACATCCCGAGTCCAACCGCACTTCAACTCGTAAGCCAGGATTCCAAGACTCAAGACCCTACAAATGACCACCTTGAAATTACACGTAGTATACCTCTTTCCACACGGCCGAAAAAGGTCACGGAGAAGCAATAAGACTGATGAATAAAAGAAAGGTTCTGAATTGACTAGAAATATCACTAAATTTAATTTAACCTAATGCATAGTTTTCACATATATAGACTATAAATAGTAATTAGAATTGGATTGAATTAGATCAATAACGAAACAGAGAATGAAATACATTAAATTAATTATATATTTATTTACAATTGGCATGAAATTGATCAGTTTTACACATTTCAGCGTCGAATGTACAAACATTTGATAATTCAAAATCACTTTACATAAGTAATTATTAAATTTCATAGATGAGTTTAACATGTGCCCATCCTAGGAATTGTTTACAATTGATACATAATTAATCACTATGTTATGTCTATAAATCTCGATAAGCCAAATCCTATTACATTTGTGGCTGGAAGATACATAATTATATCGAACTTTGATCATGAATTTATTTACTAAAATACCCATATATAATTTAATAACGAGCGCATAAACCAGCTAAGTAATGATCGATCGAACATGGCTTTCGAGAGAAAATTTCAGAATGCTGAAAGCGTTATATAAAGGTGGGAGAGTTGGCTGCACAAGATTTTACCAATGCGCTATGGCACAGGTAAACAATAATAGGAAAAGTCGCTCTGCAGATGGATGAAATAACTTCAGGGTTCTTGCGACAAACGCCGGTACCCTGTAACCGATCGCAATGCTGCGTGAAAAGGAACATTGTGTTCAGGAATGGCGGGGGTCTTACGTGCTAACCTGGCCTTGGCTCAGGCTTGGCTACTGCTCTACCCTATAAGAGAAGATGTGCTGGCAATGCCGTGGCTCCATCTTAAGATACGTATATTACGTATAGCAGCAAAATGAGAATATTTTTATAAAATAAGATCACATCCGCCAAGCAAAGAATGGTATATTTCATACTATGAAATACGAGTTAATAGCATATTAGCTCTATCAAATTGGGACCAACTCTTGTGTAGCCTGATAATAAATGTCTATGCTACTAAAGGGAATATTATTACATCTGTACTTTGACATGTTCGATCTATTAAGTTACTTATTAGATAATAAATATTTAAGGAGGAAAAGTATATTTCTATGGACTTAAGAATTTAAATGTCAAATATACTTATATGATCAAGGCTAAATTTAATTCTAAATAAACTTATCAAGTTAAGTTTTTTTTTAAATGGTTGATCATAAAAGAGCCACATTTCACATATTAAATCATTTAAATAATAAAAAAAAATAGGATTTCGAAACAGCGTAGAAAGTTGATGCTATAAATAAATTACGCGAAGATTTTCAAATAATATCTTCTTAAAACATACATGAAATTAAGTGCTCACTGTTTCGAAATTTTGGCATATAAAATATAATAAGCATTTAAAATAAGCAAAGAAATATAGACACAACCGCAGTGATATAACTTTAAATTAGACCCTTATAAAGTACTTTAAATGAAAGGAAAATATAAATTACTCAGATTATTTAAACTTTAACACATTAAATTTTGATAGCAAGTGACATATTTAAAATATTAAATGGATTTTAAGTTTTGATTACATTTTAGCTTTATCATTATTTTAAAAGAAAGTTAGCTAACTTATATAGATATATTTACATAAAGAATTACACAGAATTACACAGAGCTCTACGGTTTGAAAAATAAAAACAGTACCGGTATTATTTATCTGGACTGCAAGTTCTTGCTGTTGGTTTGGTTTAGTTTGACTGGGCGGCATCATCTTTCCCATTATGTTAGGCTCATCTCTTCTATCGGCATGATGGTGGTTTAGGCATTTCGACGAGAGAAACCCCGTTCTCCCACGGAGTAACAGCAACAAGATGCCCGCTTTTAGCCGGACATGTTAAACATTAACAATTGTGAAGACTGGCTGCAATTCTCACTAACAATATGGCTGTCTATCTCTAACAATATGGCTCTCTCTAACAATATGGCTCTCTCGTTAAAAATACAGAGTATTTATCTGTTTTCCTTATCGGAATCTCCCGCCTCAAGACTCACTAAACTCAGGAATTTAATTAAATATTTTTCAATTTATAATCCAGATCTTAGATAACTTATGTTAGAAACATTCCATAAGCTATTATTATAATTAAGATTTTTTGTTGCAAACAATAGGCCAATTTAGATTTTAAAATAACTTAAATCTTTTCTAAGGCGATTTTAATTAGTAAATTTTGAACTAGTTTTACTTTTTACGAATTCCAGGTGTGGTCGTTAATGACACTTGTTTACAACCAAAAATCTTTTAATTACTTGACCAGCTTTTATTTTTAATCTTACATATAATAGAAACTCTTTCTATTTAAAAACAACCTTTTAACATTTTTTTAAAACGAAAACATTTTTAACATATTTATTAAAAATAATTTACAAATATATTTTGATATAGATTTTAAATATATTTTCGAGAAACTTTTCCCTGAAATATATTTAAAACAAGAAATCTTTTAACAATTTTTAAACATATTCAATATTATTTTTAGATAATGGCTTTTACATATTTTAAATCATGTTTTTCTTCTATATAGCACAGATTATATATCCACATACGAAATTACAATATTAACCAACAAATTTAATAATTTACTCTTAACTTAAATAATATAATAACCATTTTAGAAATATTAAATAACTTTAGTGCGCTATAATTTTACTAATCCTATCTAATTATAGCGTTGGTTCGCATGTAAATATATAATGCTGTTTAGACAGACATGAACTAATTTTAAATTTATTAACATTTAAATAGGTTCAAACTTAGCACAGATGAGAGTGTCATTAGGTTTGATGGTGAAACTATAGGGGCTTGGAAAGTTATCGTTTCATATCCGAATACTTGGGACAAAAAAATAACAAAAAAAAAAGGAATTTACTTACAGTTGGCTATTAAATAATTTGATACGCTTTTTTTTTTTTTTTACTCATAATATTAAATCAATTAAGCTACCACATAGAGATGAAAACATATAAACCCAATTGCCTGCTACATTCTATACCGAGGAATTTCATACATATTAGACAATCAATTATTAAAAAAAAAAAAAAATATGACTAACTTAAAAGTCTAAAAGCAAACCACACAAAATAGATATTGTCAAATATTTACATTAAACAAACTTTTATATCCTATTGGATATACGTCACTTAATATGCAAAGGGGATGTTAGTTTTTATATATATATATAATAATAATTTATAAACTATATAATGATAAGGAAGGATAATCGTAACAACAAAATATATATATTTTATTTAAATGGGATATGGTGGTACATTAATTAACTCTTCTTTATCTGACATAAAACAGCACCTGAATATAATGTCATCCTCTTCATCTGATGTCCATCCATATCCCTCATACTCATCTTCCCATCTCAGAGTCGGTTGTGCTGGGTGCATTTCTAGACTCTGTGCAAACTCACTTCCTTCGTAAGGTATTTCATGGCTTAGTTCGACCTCATTTTCCTTCAACTTAGAATCTCGACCATCTGGGTCGTTGTGCATGGCATAAAATTCTCTTATTTCTGGTCACAATTCCATTGTAGCGTTCTCCACTTGGATCTCAGCGTGCAAAACGTCTGGAGGTTCCTTCTTATTCTTATCACTCTCCTCCACCACTTCCTGTGTAAATTTGACATTTTTTTCATTTTTTCTAGTCTCCTTCAAAATAGCAAGTGATTCTCCTTATTCCTGGTCCTTCATCTGTATTCCCTGCAAGTCCTCTTCCAACGCAATTTGCTCTTGGTATATAAAAAACCTATTATTTCCCAAATCAATCCGACATCTATGCTGATTCAAAAAATCACTCCCTACTACCAATCTATATATTAACTTAGCCATGACTAAAAATATGTGGCCTAGAGTAGTTTGACCCCACTCCAACTCCAACCATACTTGCTGTCTTTCGGTCTTGGTCTTTCGACCGTCTTCTAGGATTATGGCCAATGCTTTCATCGGCAACGTCAGTATATCAGGCATCTGTTTTTGCACCTCGGTCAGCCATTCTTTTGACACGAACAACACTTGGCTACCTGTATCCAACAATGCACATACTTTCATTTTGCCAGCTCTTACTTGCACTATAGGACATGGTTTAAGTGGAACTTCTGGCCGGGTTTCATCTAAATCAATGATTACAGATATGATGGAATCTGCCGTCTCTATGTTCTCTTCTTTATCCACTGGACTCCGGTAGGAGGAACTTACTAATGGGGTCCCCTGTGGTTTAACGACGTCTGGGGTCTATAGGGTTCTTTTACTCTCATTTGATTTCGGGATTCCCATCTAGGCGACCTACTAGTCATCATCGTTTGACATCTTGGAGGATCGATTCGCCGCATCTTCTCCGGTGGTTCTTTAGGTCCTGATGTGAAATCAATCATTGTTAGAAACACTACCATGTCTTCTATTGTCCTACTCCGACAACCCATCATTAGTTGTTGTATTCGATTAGGCATGTTTTGCTGGATAATTCTGATCATCTGTGTCTCGGTGAATGGGAAGGCCATCAAGGATCGGAGGGCCTCAGAAAAAATTGAGTATGGGTCTCCTTTACTATCGATCCGTAGGTTTCTCTGAGTATACTATGGTAGATACCCTCCTGGCGCTCCTCACTCCAAAACGTTTTGTACATGGCATCCGTATATTGCTCAAAATTTTGCGGCTTCTCATTACAACAGTCCCACCATGATTTGGTGTACCCATATAAATAGTGTATAGATAAAGCTATCTGATCAGCCACTGGGATTTTCTGAAACCTGCAAAGTTCCCTTAAACTTTCTAAATGGGCCTTTGGGTTTTCTCCCACTTCTCCTTTGAAAGATTTTACTTGAATAAATTTTGCTAAACTTATGTGGCTACCTATTGATGGAATGCCCAGTCCAAGTGTCTCTGCATCTAACTCACTGTTATCTTGGGTGGCTATCTGCTCATTTCCTTTGTTTATGACCCTTTCTGCATTGACATTTCTTTCCTCCTCTCTAAGAATATCTTTACAGTCCCCCACTGATAGTTTTCTTTTGCCGGGTTCTCGGCTAAGTGACTAATGGCTAAACTGTTTTCTATGCTTTCTTTCTTTGCTCCCTTCATTTCAGCAAGGTCTTTTCTTAATTCTTGAATAGATTCTGCTATATGATTCTCTTCCTCGGCTGCTACTTGACTTCTATGACCCAGGCCTTCTTTTAAATCATATATGTCATCCCGGATCTCAATATGTGTGTCTTCATATTCCTGAAATTTCCTGCTAAGATCTGTCTCCATTTTATTGAATTTTTCCCCTATATCCCTTTCTTGATGCTCAACCTGCTCCCCCATGGCCTTGATTTCTCTTGGATTTTCACCATTTCATTTTTATTTTCTGTCCTGGTTGTATCCAGCATTTCTGTGAATTCAAGCTGTATTATTTCACAATTCTGTTGGCAGCTAAAGGATACTTCCTGCAGGCCTTTACACAGCATTTCTTTGAAGTCATTCCTAATCTGTGCTGTTCCTTCCTCACATCGCCTGCCCAAAGCTTCAAAATGTTGTTCCATTTTTAGATTATTTCTATAATCTCTCTCTTCTGCATCCTGTCTAATTTGCTTTAATATTGACTCCATCATTGAGTTCATATCCCAGCATTCTTTCTTAAGTTCTTCTATAGGTCTCTGTTCAGATACCGTGGTGTCTGACTTTTCTGACATGGCCACACTTTGACATATCGATGCCTTTTCCCTAATCTGGCTTGTACTCGCTTCCCCTTCCTTGTCTCCCTCTTTGCTGCTACTCTCTTCCATAATTTATTTTCCCGATCTTAATATAATACCCATACACATTCCTTCTTTTCCTGTTTTCCCTTCTTCCCCTTCGCTCACTACTTCTCTTTCTTCTTCCATACTATTATCCATTTTAATATACTAACAAATTTTTTTCTCTTTTTAATGGCTCTATTTGTTTTTGCTAAAGTCTCTTGTTTTTTGTTTGCTTTACTAACTCGGCTAATTGCTGCACTCCACAAAGAAAACGATCTGTCTCCTACTCATCTCAACACCTATGCCTAACTCTATTAATACACCTAACTTCTCGCTATACATTCGCTTGATGCCCACCCAACATTTAACTAACAGTGAAATAAATTTAACATATATAACAACAAAAATTATAAAATGCAACTCACCCTTGGCCTCTTGCAGCTGTTTTTCTTTTTAAAATTTTCCACGGTTCATGGTTATAATTTAATTTACACGTCTGTGCTAGTTTCAAACCTTTAAGATTTGATTTGACCTTACATTTATTTCCTTCTCTTTCTCATTCAATCCAATTCATAAAACATAAAACAAATAATAGACCCCCCCCCTTTCCTCTTTTTACTCCTGATGACAAAATTTATGTGAGAACGATTTGACATTTACTCAAATCATCCTCGGGCGCCAGTCACAGTGAGCAAGAAAGTTTACACAACATATATTATAAATCCCCTTAAAAATTCTACTATGCATCTATATAAATAATTTTTATATAATAAAATAATAATCTATTCAGAGTATGGAATTAATTGACGTTCAAACTAAGGACAAAAAAAAATCTATACATATACATTATTTTGGAAAACGAAAAAAAATTAATTCAAAATCATTAATTTTAAACAAAAGAATTTTATCTCTATACTTAATCTCCTCAGGAGTGGAAATAAGTTACTACAAACCGGGGAAAAAATACTACATATATATTATTCATTATTATTTATAATGGAAGGCAAAAAAAACATATGTATATATTAAACGCTCTACAGAGTATTGGAATATCGAATAGTCACACGATGTGCGTCCAAACCCAGTGAAAAAAAAAATCTTACATATATACATTATTTAAAAAAATTGACTCAAAATCGTTAATTTTGACCAAAAGAATTATTTATATACTCCATAATCTCTTCAGGGGTGGAAATAAGTTACAAGCCCCACGATTTGGGCGTCCAAACCCGGTGAAAAAAAAATACTATGTAACAGTCAAGTTTGTACATTCGCGTAACAGAATTCAGAATCCCAGCAAAAGAGACCGAAGCTGACCAGATTAGGACTGTAACATCCCGAGTCCGACTGCACTTCAACTCATAAGCCAGGATTCCAAGACTCAAGACCCTACGGATGACCACCTTGAAATTACATGTAGTATACCTCTTTCCACACGGCCAACATAGGTCACGGAGAAGCAATAAGACTCTGATGAATAAAAGAAAGGTTCTGAATTGACTAAAATATCACTAAATTTAATTTAACCTAATGCATAGTTTTCACATATATAGACTATAAATAGTAATTAGAATTGGATTGAATTAGATCAATAACGAAACAGAGAACGAAATACATTAAATTAATTATATATTTATTTACAATTGGCATGAAATTGATCAGTTTTACACATTTCAGTGTCGAATGTACAAACATTTGATAATTCAAAATCACTTTACATAAGTAATCATTAAATTTCATAGATGAGTTTAACATGTGCCCATCCTAGGAATTGTTTACAATTGATACATAATTAATCACTACGTTATGTCTATAAATCTCGATAAGCCAAATCCTATTACATTTGTGGCTGGAAGATACATAATTATATCGAACTTTGATCATGAATTTATTTACTAAAATACCCATATATAATTTAATAACGAGCGCATAAACCAGCTAAGTAATGATCGATTGATCGATCGAACATGGCTTTTGAGAGAAAATTTCAGAATGCTGAAAGCATTATATAAAGGTGGGAGAGTTGGCTGCATAAGATTTTACCAATGCGCTATGGCACAGGTAAACAATAATAGGAAAAGTCGCTCTGCGGATGGATGAAATAACTTCAGGGTTCTTGCGACAAACGCCGGTACCCTGTAACCGATCGCAATGCTGCGTGAAAAGGAACATTGTGTTCAGGAATGGCGGGGGTCTTACGTGCTAACCTGGCCTTGGCTCAGGCTTCGCTACTGCTCTACCCTATAAGAGAAGATGTGCTGGCAATGCCGTGGCTCCATCTTAAGATACGTATATTACGTATAGCAGCAAAATGAGAATATTTTTATAAAATAAGATCACATCCGCCAAGCAAAGAATGGTATATTTCATACTATGAAATACGAGTTAATAGCATATTAGCTCTATCAAATTGGGACCAACTCTTGCGTAGCCTGATAATAAATGTCTATGCTACTAAAGGGAATATTATTACATCTGTACTTTGACATGTTCGATCTATTAAGTTACTTATTAGATAATAAATATTTAAGGAGGAAAAGTATATTTCTATGGACTTAAGAATTTAAATGTCAAATATACTTATATGATCAAGGCTAAATTTAATTCTAAATAAACTTATCAAGTTAAGTTTTTTTTTAAATGGTTGATTATAAAAGAGCCACATTTCACATATTAAATCATTTAAATAATAAAAAAAAAATAGGATTTCGAAACAGCGTAGAAAGTTGATGCTATAAATAAATTACACGAAGATTTTCAAATAATATCTTCTTAAAACATACATGAAATTAAGTGCTCACTGTTTCGAAATTTTGGCATATAAAATATAATAAGCATTTAAAATAAGCAAAGAAATATAGACAGAACTGCAGTGATATAACTTTAAATTAGACCCTTATAAAGTACTTTAAATGAAAGGAAAATATAAATTACTCAGATTATTTAAACTTTATCACATTAAATTTTGATAGCAAGTGACATATTTAAAATATTAAATGGATTTTAAGTTTTGATTACATTTTAGCTTTATCATTATTTTAAAAGAAAGTTAGCTAACTTATATAGATATATTTACATAAAGAATTACATAGAATTACACAGAGCTCTGCGGTTTGAAAAATAAAAACAGTACCGGTATTATTTATCTGGACTGCAAGTTCTTGCTGTTGGTTTGGTTTAGTTTGACTGGGCGGCATCATTTTTCCCATTATGTTAGGTTTGTCTCTTCTATCGGCATGATGGTGGTTTAGGCATTTCGACGAGAGAAACCCCGTTCTCCCACGGAGTAACAGCAACAAGATGCCTGCTTTTAGCCAGACATGTTAAACATTAACAATTGTGAAGACTGGCTGCAATTCTCACTAACAATATGGCTGTCTATCTCTAACAATATGGCCCTCTCTCTCTAACAATATGGCTCTCTCGTTAAAAATACAGAGTATTTATCTGTTTTCCTTATCGGAATCTCCCGCCTCAAGACTCACTAAACTCAGGAATTTAATTAAATATTTTTCAATTTATAATCCAGATGTTAGATAACTTATGTTAGAAACATTCCATAAGCTATTATTATAATTAAGATTTTTCGTTGCAAACAATTGTCCAATTTAGATTTTAAAATAACTTAAATCTTATCTAAGGAGATTTTAATTAGTAAAATTTGAACTGGTTTTACTTTTTACAAATTCCAGGTGTGGTCGTTAATGACACTTGTTTGCAACCAAAAATCTTTTAATTACTTGACCAGCTTTTATTTTTAATCTTACATATAATAGAAACTCTTTCTATTTAAAAACAACCTTTTAACATTTTTTTAAAATGAAAACATTTTTAACATATTTATTAAAAATAATTTACAAATATATTTTGATATAGCTTTTAAATATATTTTCGAGAAACTTTTCCCTGAAATATATTTAAAACAAGAAATCTTTTAACAATTTTTAAACATATTCAATATTATTTTTAGATAATGGCTTTTACATATTTTAAATCATGTCTTTCTTCTATATAGCACAGATTATATATCCATATACGAAATTACAATATTAAACAACAAAATTAATAATTTACTCTTAACTTAAATAATATAATAACCATTTTTAGAAATATTAAATAACTTTAGTATGCTATAATTTTACTAATCCTATCTAATTATAGTGTTGGTTCACACGTAAATATATAATGCTGTTTAGAGAGACATGAACTAATTTTAAATTTATTAACATTTAAATAGGTTCGAACTTATCACAGATGAGAGTGTCATTAGGTTTGATGGTGAAACGATAGGGGCTTGGAAAGTTATTGTTTCAATATATATATATATATATTGTAATGGTATATATAATTCAGTGCCTCACTTGGATGCGTCATATGTAACGGTATGCCCCCTCTCAACAAGATAAGTTAAGGAGTCGCATCTCACTATAGTCAGATTTAAGGTCTTCATATAGGATGCCACGAATGATGTGATTTAATTTTGATATAAAACTATATTTGTTCCCAATAACTAATTTATTATTTAAAAAAAAATTATTATATCCAACCACATCAAATCCATTTTCACCTTAATTAACTTTACCGTTATGCTCAGATTTCGAACTCAGGGAAGTTTAACACTTTACTCTCTTCAGGGGTTCCTATCAATATTTTAAAGTAATATTAACAACGAATCTCACTAACTCTTTAATTCAAATAAAACAAAATTGAAGTCTTCATTTAATATAAAAAAACATACTTATTTATTTAACACTTAAATAATTTAAATTTTATAATATATATAAAAAAAATATTTATATATCTACCTCCTTATATTAAAAATATAAACATTCTCTTTGCTTATGGTAGATATATTTTCTAAACCTATAACACTACGTGATTTTACAATTTATTTAAAATATAAGTATCCTAATATTTAGACAATTATATTAACGCTATTTTACAGTAAATGGGTTATACAAATAATAATCCAATCATTTATATGTAATATCTTCATTCCGTTAAAATGGTTGTCTGTAATTTATATTTATTAATATAAAAATATATACTTTACAATAATGTTAATTATTTATCCATTTATCATGCATTACTGTTATTAATCTATTTAGGTTAGTATAAACAATGTAGTGTCATGTCATGAAAAATAATATGTGGATTTAAAAATAATTTAATATCTTACCTCTAAGTTCACATTATCCCATTCCCAAAATTAACATTTATTAACCGATATTTAAATCTTTATTAATCATAAATAAAAACAAAAATATTCTAAATTATTAATTCTCTCTTATTATTCATTTTTATAATAAAATGAATACGATGATAAAGAAAATGAAATTAACTTTTCCAAATTATAATTTTCAAAAATCCCAAATGGCATTTATAAAAGTTAATGTTCCTCATGAGAATGAAAATCCTTCGAAGATGCAGTTTTTTGATTCCTTTATTGTTAAACATTAAAGAGAATAATATTAGGATATCCTAAGTTGACATTTAGTTTCCTCTTTATATTCATCTTCTTAATATAAAGTTCCTTCATTAATATTTATAATTCCATTTTGAAGATCTAATTTTTATAATTTTAAGGCATTCATAATTCCATTTTGAAGATCTAATTTCTTTATAATTCTAAAGCATTCGGCAACGATGTTATTCCCACATATATATGTTTGATTAGGCAAGTGCATTTTATCTATCCCATGATAAATATTTGTGTTCTAGCCACTCTGCATTTTCTTTATAATGAAAAGTACATAAAATTTGAATGAAGTTTTTATAAACATGTTCTTTTTTTTTAAGACGCTGTTTAGATTTTAAAACGTAATTCAAACAATTTTTTCTATAAAACACGAAAATATATTTAGATTACTTTCATTGAACAAGTATAAGAAACTTCTTTTAATGAGTATTAAATTGTTTAAAATATAAACTTCAACTTACACTGTTATTTGTAATCAAACATAGTAAAAGTTTTTATGAAAATATAGCTGATAAAAATAGAATCCTTATTCTTCTAATAGCAAGAATAGAAAAATTATTTCATGTCTCGATCCATCAGCTCACTGAAGCATACCCATTCTCATTGTTGCAATAACAATTAGATATTAATACACTAAGTTAATTTCACTTTCTTTAATTCGATAAACTGTGAACCCAGAGGTCATTTATCACCTTGTCAACAGTCTTTTGTCAACAACGTCATTTTTCATTTTAAAGAATAAAAAATAGTAACTTTATATATTTATTTTCATAAGTATAATAATAATGTAAATATAATCTATACATATTGATTACATAAATGTATGAGTATGTATGAGTATATATATACTCCTACAATATATATATAAACTTTTCTTACCCTCCATAAATAAAATTATATGATATATATATATATATATATATATATATATATATATCACTAGATGGAGCTTACCAATAGCTCTAAACAAGCTTAATTTTTATAAGTGCCGAAAAAGAAAGAATTCAAAATCTCTATCGGTATCCCTACCTCCATACCAATGGGTTTTGAGCTTGTTGCTCACTTCAGTGGAGAGCTAGGACTCTAGAAACTAGATCCAAAATACTAACTCAAAAGTCAGCACTTATAAAATACGCTTCTATCAAATTGAAAGTCTAAACTTTTCAGATACATAAATGTCTTCAAATCCAGTTTTGCAAACCAGATAGCTATATGGTTTTTTTCGGCACTTACAAAAATAAAGCTTGTTTATAGCTGTTGATAAGCTCCATCTAGTGATCAATTAAATGCAAGTTTAAAAGCAAGTTACAAAATTTATAACTTGTTTTATTAATTGTTATAAGTGCACCTTTGATGGCTTTTGCGATGCTATATTGCAGAGGTTATTACTATATGGTAAAACTGAGCTGAATTCAGCCTCATATAACTAACTATCTGGTTTGCAAAGCTCGATTTGAAGACATTTATGTGTCTGAAAAGTTCACACTTTCAAATTGATAGAAAAATATTTTATAAGTGCTGACTTTTTAGTTAGTATTGTAGATCTATTTTCTAGAGCCCCAGCCCTCCACTGAGGTTAGCCATAAGCTTGAAACCAAAAGGTCAAAAGATAGGAATATTGATAATGATTTTGAATTCTTTCTCTTTCAGCAGAATTTTGTCATGGTCATAAATATTGATGAATATCAAATGCTTTTCTTTGCTCTATTATACAGATATTTACGTTGGGCTAGTCTTGTCAACAGATTAGCAATTGATTCCTCATAATATGCCAGATTACATATAGCTTGTTTGCATTTAATTTTGTAGATGATTTGATGAGCTGATTCGGTAGATGCTTTTTTTTTTTCCAAATTGTTACACAGTTTTTTTAGTGAAAGGGGACTATAAAAAAAAGTATTTTTTTCACAGCATATTCTTTGTAGTTTCTAAGCGACTTTGCAGATGTATAAAAGGCTATACATTTTTAAATCTTCCTGCATTGCGACTGAGATGGTTTTTTTATTTATTTATTGTAAAATATATCAGTTGTGCTGAACATTTTACTAATATTATATCTAAAGTTTTGTAAATTTTTAATACTCATGGGTTTTGTCTTATGCAGATTAATTTAATGCGATTTTGAAATTATGCGATTCATGTTTCTTCTTAATATCTTTCATATTTCACTATATTTATTAGATATCAAGAAATTTAAATTATTAATAACTTGTTTTGACTTGAAATATTTTTTTTTCTTCAAAAATATAACATTATATTAGCAGCTAACATGAATATGGCCTGAAGCTGTATTTAAAATGTTAGCTTCTATGTAAACAAACTATTTATACTAATGAGTAAATAATAATAATAGATTTTTACTTACATATAAAAATATCACAATAAATATTCAACACATTTAAACTTTTAAAACATATTTTGTTATATATAACAGAAATAAATAATCTTTTAGATTTTTAAAATGAAAAAACCAAGATTTTATAAACTGAAAATAATCATTCTAATGATAATATATAATATTTTTGTTTTGATTGTGATCTCATTTTTTAATATAAAAACCGAAAACCATTAACACAGAACAAGACTAAAAGGGCACTAGTTGTACATCACATCACGAATAAAATTAAAATGATTAACAGGTTTTTCTGGGTATAATTGCTGAGAGATTCTTGACTTCATTTAAGAAGTCACAATACATCAAATCACATCAAATCTGATTTCTTACCAGTTTACAAATGAATGCTAGTGATAATGATTAAAATATGTATGAACATATAAAATTAAATACTGTAGTTAATAAAAAAAAAATAAAAAAGTTTGTCTTGTATTAATTTTTTTCAAATATTTGAAATTTTTTATTAGTCATACTTTATTTTCTTATTTTTTAAATGTGAATTTTAATGTAATTTTTCCTTGTTGCTTTGCTTTTATGCGAATTCTGCAAATTACTGGAACACATCCCCCATTTTTCAAGGTAAGTTAAGTCTATTTTTGTGCTTATTCTTTTGTGTGCATTTTCTGAGGAACCTATTTACCGCATAAAACAAGACCCAGGTGTATATGCATTTATATTGTTTACATATTTGTTTCAAATACACAATTTTAATTCTCTAAATAAAACACCTTTATGTCTCATATATTTATGAGATGTAGGTATTAGTGACTTGGGATGGATTATTGCTCTTATATTTGTCGATTTTAGTACCATTGTGTAATTTAAAATATTAGACTACTTCTGAATGCATAGTTCCAAAAATCTAATTCCTAGGTTCCTAACTTCATTTTTAATAATGCAAATTAGAGATAATGTGTATTCCAATTATTGATGAATTTTTGTAATTTGTGTTAATGTGTCACCTACATATTTAACATATAATACATTAGAGTCAGGGACCAAAACGTTGGAATAATTATGTTTTCAATTTTTGTACAGTATAAGCTGTGTATAATAATTTAAATTGGAGTCCCATTGAACATATGTGTTTCTTTCAATAGTTGTTCTCATTTGCAACAATTATGATGTCTTCATTTATATTTTGTTTTATATGCATTACAATTAATATGCTGCAACAATTAATAAACAATTCCAATTGGCTATGGATGTGGTTTGGAACAGTATATTTCTTTGACATATAAGGAGGACATTTTTATTAATGTTTATTTTCTTGCCTTTAATTTTATAATTCACATTATAATTGTATTGTTTATTTTCCAAATCCCAAATCTTCTGTTAGCCAGGTAGCAATAATTTTGATTGCTTTATAAAAGTAAAACCCTTCTAAGTTTATTATTAATCTTAACAGAAAATATTCTTTTTGTAAGATTATGTTAATAATGTCTACCCCACATACAAGTTCACATAAAAGATCTACATGCAGTTATGTATTTTTTTAAATACAACTAGATTGTATATGATGAACCCAATATAATTAGAATGGATTTGAACTCATATTTTCAAGCTTTCTACAACTGTCCAGTTTCTACAGCTGCCCACTCTGTCTTGGTGAGTCTGGTGGTGATATGTATTGATAAATTTATGCAGAGTATAAAAAAATCATTACCATGAGGGATTGTGTAAAAATAGATAGAAAATTTTAAGGAATATCACTGAAGTATGAATTATAAAGAAATGCAACACTTATCCACATTCATGAATTATGACATCATTGAATATGCACATAAATTGATTCTGTTGAAAAAATGAATGATAGTGAATTATGTGGCAAATGATTTGCATATTATCCATAGTTCACCTATGCCTAATCTTTGACAATCTTTAGTTTTAAAAAGTTGTATGAGATGGGTACCAAAACAATTCAAAGAAAAAAAAACAAGTGGATACTTGGGAAATTAATTTTAAACTGTTGTATAAAGAAAGTGAAAGTTTTTAAAAAAATATTATTGGTGATGAGATGGATTCATCTCTATGAGTTTCAAGGTAAAGAAAGAATATGGAATTGAAAACATCCCCCATTGTCAAAATGCTAATATCAAAATCAATCAATCATATACTGGAAAATTGATGCTTATATTATTTTGGGATTCTCAAGAGATATATTGGAGCATTATCAGGAAAAAGACAATAATTAACAGAGCTCAACATAGTAATTAATAATTCTTACAGATGAACTGAAGCCTAAAATTCAGAAAAACACAGGAGGACTGATATAAAAGGAATTGTTTTATCACCTGAAAATATATATTCATTCACCATTGTTCACACTGCTGAAACTATCCAAATGATTGTTGTGTGGGTGTTGAAGCATTCTCTCTATTGTTCAGAATTTGCCCCATGAAACTATTACTCAGTTTATTCCCTTAAAAATCCCTAATAAATTGAAATAAAAAATCCATCAGTCCATTTTAGGCTTATGGTTCAGCCTAAACCATTTTAATAGAAGAATATGAACACTTTTTGACAAATGGACAAAATATATTGACTATCAAAAAGAATATGTCAAAAAGTATTGTGTCTTTTATGAAATATCATTAAAAAATAAAGGTAGACTGTGAATATTTTTTACTCACTATTGTAAATAACTGGTTTATGTAACATGCATGTCTATAAGCATACAAACTTGCATTTTTGGTAATACAAAATATTCCAATCACTAATAAACAAATGTATATATTCTATTGTAAGCAAGTATAAATAATTACGCCTGTATGTAATAATCACATAAGCATTGTAATATAAAAACAATATTTCAATTATTAGGTAACTTGTATTTAAAGTTATTATTAACAATATATAATTATCTTCTTAAGATCTGGATTTTTAATCTTTAATTAAAAAACACTATTTGGTAATTACATGAACAGTTATAAATTACTAAAAAAATCAACGAAAATATATCTGGAGTTTCTGTTTACTGATGATTTTAAATTAGTCGTTTTTGTTCTAATCCTGAATACTCTTGCTTTTTAGCAGATAAGTGATTCAGTTTAATTTCAAAAATAACATTTACTAGTGTAAAATAATTGATGATTTAAAAATATGGGAATACATTGTCTTTCTTGGCAAGAAATTTTGGGAGATAGATAAGTTTATTCAGTACTTCTATGACATTTTTTCTTACAAGCAATATACAGAAATAGATTTCAAATAACAAAAAGATTAGTAGTAATCATTAGTATATGTATCGGAAATGGATGGTTATCAAAGTTGTGAGTAGAGGGAGTTTGACAATGGTAAATGAAAATGTAACAATAAATTTAATATTAAAAATAAAATCATTATTAAAGTATATTTTAGTCAGATCCTAACTTCTTTTCTATTTGACAAAAATAGCTCATATATAAATAGAATATACATGTATGATAGAAGGTTGATTTTGTTTTGCCTGCAGATATAAACGAGCATAACGTCCTATAATTGTTGCCAATTACATACACTGATCGACAAATATATAATATAAATAGTTTTAGACCTTATTTCTCATCAGTTTTTTTTAATTTCCCAAGGTGACAATATAAAGCAGGGCGTCTGTCAAACATGCATGGGCTTGAAACATCACAGATAAAACATCCTATTGCTTCTTGAGGAATCAAACTTATCCAATAATGAAAATAACAGGTAATCTTTTTTCAATGCCGCTTTCTACATACTTTTTATATTTTCTTTAATAATATTACCAGTTAATGTAAAACCTTTATTTACTGAGATACAACGAAAATTTAAAACTGGGTGATTAAATATTATTTTTTCTTACTTAATTAATAAAACAATGGTGTAATTAAATAGCCATTGTTCCATATTTTTATGTATTATAAAGAAAAAAAAAACACCTTTGTTTTAGACAAAAAATATTTTTCTTTCTTTGTTGCATTAAAAATTTAGACTTTTGTTAAAATCAGAAATAAATAGAAAACGTTTTTATATTTGATTTTAAATAATCTACAATACTTAAAATATCACATATATTTATGTTATTACAAATTTTCTTTTAAATAATTATATATGTATAAACTTTGTTTATGGTAATTTCTATTTATTTTTTCTATGCTTTACATATTTATGAATGACGCACTATGGTTGTGTGCAACATGGCAACCCCAACCCAATATAGAACACTCAAGTACTAATTTATATTATTTCTTTGATCTCTAGTGACAAAGTTTAATTATTTTGCATATAAAATATGAATTCATTTATATAATGTTTTCTAATTTTTATGTAAATAGTTAATAATAATAATCACAATAAGCTGCATTCTCCACTTTGCTCTTCTATATATTTAAATGTTCTTAAGTTTGGTGAACATAAGTATGTTAACAAAATTGGCAAACAAAGGCTGTAAACATGCCATTATCAAATTTTCAATGATATGAGTGATTAAAAATTAGGAGATTGGATAAGGCTGCAGCTTGTGTGTTAAGGTTTGAAGATTTGCTACCATAATATAAACTGAGCACTGATTATATATGACCCAATTATGGGTGCTGGTTTAGCACAAAATATGTTCATTGGATATCATTTATCTTTTTAACATTATGTGGTCATATATAATGGTTATAAAAGATGGAGTGAATACTATTCTAACCAATAATTAACTTATAAAATAATTTGGAAAAGCAGTTGGTAATTGTTTCATTTTCATCCATAATGTGATTGAACCTCATATATATATATATATATATATATATATATATATATATATATTGTAACAGGCATATATATATATATATATATATATATTGTAACAGGCATATATGCTGTTACATTATTTTTTTTTTAAATTGAGACATTGAAAAGTTTGTATTTAAATTATTTTTTTTTTAAGACATAAATATTGAAAATTAATTCTATCTTAAACTCATATATATATATAAAATCGCACAGATGAAAAAAAATATTAAAATAAAACTTTATTAAAAATAGAAAAAAAGTATTTTAGAAGCAAAAACTTAAAAAGATTTAGAGATAAAAATATACCTTTAAGTTTGCAAAAGAATTTAATTAATTCTATTGTATAAAATGGAAATTATTATTTTAATTAGTAAAAGTAAACTAGCCCTTGGGCATTTCAAAATTCATAAGCAAAGGTCAAATAGGAGAGAGAAAAACAATTGGATCAGAATGGCCAATAAAATAAATCACTCATGGAATTGGACCTCAGCGAAAAGACGATCACCATCGTCATGACGTAATGTCCACTAGATCTGAAAATCTACTATAAAAAGTGAGTGAATGAGGAAAGAGCTAGAAGGAGATGTATGACAGCAGTGATGATATGTGTTAGTGTGGAGTTGAAGGAGAACAGATTGAAAAGATGCACTCTTCAATCCCTTCAGTGCTGCTAAAAGGAAAAGAGAAATAACCAATGGTTTCTACATTGAGAACCAGCTAAAGAAAAAACCTCCGGATGAATCAATAAAATGTCCAACAGCATACCGGTCTCCCCAGGACATCAGGACAATTCACACTGGAACCCAAATGGCAATGGTTTAAAGATGAACTTTTCTAAATGTAAGCAATATATAATTAATGAACATTTCTAAACAAAAAGAACTCTAAAATTTAAACTTTCCCAGTATTTAAATGATAGAAATAGAATTGTATCTGACCAACGTAAATTAATATTAATAATGTTATTTGATGTATTTTTTTAAAAATCATTTCCATTTTTATTTTTTATTTTTATTAATATTGTATAAATTATTTAAATGCATTAAATTTAAGTTGGGGATAGATGCATGCATGGATTCGTTCAAGTTTAATTATGTTTTGTTTTCATATTTGATTAAAATATATAAACATTCGTTAAATAATGATATCTTATGTTGAATATCTAAAATGTATTTATTTGGATGTCTTTTTAGTTATTAGTGTCAATGCGGCACCTTATGATGAATGCCATTGGGTTTCTTCTGAATTCCCTCTGCAATTATATCAATGACTGTACATTTTGTTCATTTATGTTTATTATGAAATGTTTTTGAACGTGTAATCTATGTAGTCTATCTATGCTCAACATTAAAAAAAAAAAAACTTTATAAAATTCATCTGTGCGAACTTATAATAGCTAATAAAAGTTAAAATGTAAAATCAAATTCTAAAATCAAGTTAAAATCCAAAGTAAAAGTTATGCTAAAATGATTCAAAATTTATATGTGTATAAGTAAATGTTTGTGTGTTAATTACTGGCAGTGGCTTCTTCTATTTATTTTTTAAGTGAAATATTATTAGATAAGAATTTATATCTTATAAATCTCTGTGTCTCCCTGAGCTAGTGACATTGGGCTAATGGTCAGAATCAACCAATATAAATAAAAAAAAAATTTTTTTTTTTTTTTCAAACTTACATATCTGCCTACTATATAAATTTTCTAGGTTCAAATACCTAGTGGCAGCCTGTAGTGCAGATTACATTAAGACTCCTCCCCAATTGTCATAATATATATATATATATATATATATATATATATATATATATATATATATATATATATATATATATATATATATATAAATAAAAAAATATATATATATATATATATATATATATATATATATCATCATCATCATCATCATCATTATCAACCATTATCAATCCACTGCAGGAGGAAGGTCTCTCCAAGTTTAATCCATCTTCTCCGATCTTTAGCTTCTCTTCTCCACATCACCCCTACACATTTTCTTATTTCATCCATCCATCTTACATGTGGTCTCCTTCTGGGTCTTTTACAATCTCTTGGAATCCAGTTTAAAAATTCAATTGTCCATCTATTATCATCTCTTCTAGCAATATGTCCAGCCCAACTCCACTTCAATCTTTTAATTTTTTCAATGAGGTCAGTAACACCTGTTTGTTCTCTTACCCATACATTGCGTTTTCGATCTCTTCTTGTTACTCCCAACATACATCTCTCCATACTTCTTTGAGTGGTCTGAAGTATCTGTATTGATCTTCTATTAAGTGTCCAAGTCTCAGATCTATAAGTAAGAACTGGTAAAACACATTTGTTAAAAACCTTTCTTTTCAAACACATAGGCATATTTAATTTTAATATCAAGTTATTTCTACCAAAAGCACTCCAACCAAGTTTAATTCTATGATTAATTTCCTCTATTATGTTTCCATCTGTATTAATAATCTGACCAAGGTATTTATAACTCTTAACTTCTTCTAATTCATCATAATCAATCTTTATTTTCATATTTTGAGCAAATCGATTAAACATTACTTTAGTCTTTTTAACATTTATCTTTAGTCCTACTTTCCTACTTTCATCTGATAATTCCTGCAACATTTCCTGCAGCTCAGAAGCATTATTTGCAAAAACAACTACATCATCTGCGAAATCTAAATGACTTAAATAATCTCCATTTACTTTCACTCCTTTAGTTTCCCATTTTAATCCACAAAATACTTCTTGCAGCACTGCTGTAAAAAGTTTTGGAGATATGGAGTCACCTTGTCTTACACCTTTCTCAATGTTGACTTTCCCAGTATCATTATGTAATCTAATTGTTGCTGTTGCATTTTTATAAATATTCTTTAAAATATGACAATATCTTGGATCTATACCTTGATGATCCAATGCTTTAATCACTGAAGAAATGTTTATAGAATCAAATGCCTTTTCATAATCTACAAATCCAAAACATAATGACAACTCATATTCATTTGTCCTTTCTATAACTTCTTTCAATACTTGAATATGATCTACTGTACTAAAACCACTTTTAAATCCAGCTTGTTCTCTTGGTTGGTGAAAATCCAAGGTTCTCTGTAGACGAGTTGTAATTATCTTGGTAAAAATTTTATATAAAACTGATAAAAGGCTGATAGGTCTGTAATTTCTAATATCTTCTTTATCACCTTTTTTAAATATTAATATTATTACTGCATTCTTCCAATCATCCGGTTCATCTTTATCATTTAGATATTTGGTATATAACTTTGCTAATATTTTTTCTGTTTCTTCACCTGCTTCTTTTAATATATCAATTATAATTCCATCATTACCTGGAGCCTTTCCTTTTTTCATACATTTAATTGCATTTCTCACTTCTTCATTTAAAATTCTGGGCAATTCGGAAGATGTAATAGATATAGGAGGTACTTGTTCTTTATTACTATATAATTCTTGATAAAAATCTTCTACCAATTTCATAATGTCATCCCTCTTTTTAGTAATAATTTCATCTTTTTTCCTTATTGCAGATATAAATTTCCTACCAATACCAAAATGTTGTTTTACATTCGTAAGACTTTTATTTTCTTCTACAGCTTTTCTTGCTAGTTCAGTTATACTTTCTTATATCATTTTCAACTCTTTTCCGCACCATTTTACAAAATTCGAGATATTCAATTCTTTTTAATGCATCATTCTTCCATATCTTCATATTCCTTCTTTTCTTCATAAGTTCTCTAGTCTCAGTAGAAATTTTATTAGTCAATTGCTGCTTTTTTCTACCAGCTATCTTTGTTGCAGTTTTTAAAAGTGTATCAGTTATTTTCATATTAATTTCATTCAAATCTGAATCATGTTCAAAATCTACTAATACTTGAAACCGATTTGTAAGTTCTAATTTAAATTCATTAGAATGTTTCTGAAGATTAGGAATATCAACTGTAAATATAGTTTTTCTTAATAATTTGTGTCTCTCTAGTTTTACATTAACATGTATCTTACCCCTTACTAATCGATGATCACTTCCTGTGTTAAATTTATTAAGAACATTACAATCTTGAAATATGTATTTCCTGTTAGTCAAAATATAATCCAATTCTGCTGTACCTTCATTTGGATGCTTCCATGTCCATTTCCTTCTAACATTTTTCTCAAAAAAAGAATTCATAATATAAAGTTTTTCCTTCTCTGCAAACTCCACAAGTCTATGTCCTCTCTCATTTCTATTACCATAACCAAAATTACCTACAACACTTTCATCTTTCATTTGTTTACCAATTCTAGCATTAAAATCTCCCATAACAATTTTAAAATGTTGTTTATTCTGATCAATATATATATATATATATATATCGAAACAGACATATTGCTTCACATATATATTTTAAAGATTTCTTTCCCTCCCAATTAAAGTAGTTAAAATTAAAAATAAAACTGATGAGGTTCAGTAAATAAAAATTTAATAAATAAGCAAGTGACAGGGAATTAAAATCACTTTTTCCAATTGTGTAATAAAAACAAATAAAAAAGGGTAAAATAAACAAAATATAAAAGATGCATTTAATTAATAAATCTTTATCATTAATTGATAAATTTTTAATTTAAAATATTACAGATGTGATTTATTTTAGAACTATATGTTTTCAGATTTAAATGCAAAAAGATTTAAGATAGCGTCACCTTCTTATGTTGGGCTCTTAATCAGGTGTTTTTTTTTTAAAAAAAAAACATGTTGGTAGATGAAAAATGCAGGAAGCAAAAAAAATAAAAGGAGAAGCTTAATTAGGTAAGATAGTTACAGGGACAGTTACAGTTAGATATGTTATAGTTACAGTACAATCAGCTATTAAAGTGTTAAAAATTGTAGTTATTGCTATGCAATTTGTTATGTTTTGGAAAACACAGTTATCATCAACAGAAGATAACTTTTTAGTTACTGGATAACTGAAAAATGGAAAAGCTCATTGTTAATTTGAAAAACTTGAGTATGAGTGAGTAGAAAGCAGTTCTTCTCTCCAACCATGTGAAAAGCCCAGAAAAATCCGAAAACATGCCCAATTAACAGCATCAGTAAGAAAACCACTTCTTGATGTGAATAGTTAAATGTCAAGGTAAGGAAAATTTAGCTATCTTTATAATATTTAAATACATTTTTTGAAAACGCATTTCTTAAAATAATTAACGTATAAAATAAAATGCATTTATTGAAAAGATTAATTTATCAAATGAAATATAATAAAATATTTTTTTACAGAATAATGTTTTTAAAGAATAATAATTATACTGATTTTAAGAACATGAGAATACTGATTTAAAAATGAATGAAAAATATAATAATATGTGAGTTAAATCAAAGATGTATTTATATATACATGAATACAGAATTTGTAATGATTCTATAGAAAAATTAAATTGAATATGTTTCTATATCAAATGTGAACAGGGATTAGATATGCCTTTATAATACACACATTAAAATGCTTCTATGTAAAAATTAAATTGAATGAATGTGCTTCTACTTCAAATATATATCTGTATCAAAGATGAATTAGGTAAATGAATGATTTAAATCTACAAATCTGAAGTATAGAATTAATATTTTAATATAAGTGAAAGACATGAACCTATATCCATATGCCTGAATTAAAGATGAATTAAGTAAATGAACGATTTAAACCTACGAATCTGAATTAGAGAATTCATATTTTAATATAAATGAATGACATGAACCCACATCCATATGCCTAGATGAATTAAGTAAATGAATGATTTAAATTTACAAATCCGAATTAGAGAATTAATATTTTAATATAAGTGAATGACATGAACCTACATCTATACACCTGGATTAAAGATGAATTAAATAAATGAATGATTTAAATCTACAAATTTAATATTTTAATATAAATAAGTGACATGAACCTACATCCACATGTCTGGATTAAAGATGAATGAAGTAAATGAATGATTTAAATCTACAAGTCTGAATTAGGGAATAAATATTTTAATATAAATAAATAACATGGACCTATATTCATATATCGGGATTAAAGATGAATTAGGTAAATGAATGATTAAAATCTACAAACCTGAATTAGAGAATGAATACTTTAATATAAGTGAATGACTTGAATTTACACCCAGACACCTGAATCAAAGATAAATAACTTAAAGTTACGCCCACATTCCTGGATCACAGATAAATGACTGAGATTTACATCCAGAAACCAAAATCATGGATGAATATTTTGTACAGAACTTATAGATGAAGGACTTATTGTACCAATCATCAGTGATTATGAAAAGAAAGATTAAATGTAAATCAAACTGGACTAAAACATACGCGCATATAGGAAAATGTCAATCCAATGATAAACTGTCAATCCAAAGATGAACTGTCAATAACTTTTGTTGTTAAATAAATAAATCATTGTTATCTAAAAGTAATCTATCTACTCAGTTTTATTTCACATCACTCATCATTTATTGCATTTGTTCACAAGAATATCATGCCTCCTGAACTATGTTTGGCAAAACCAGATCAGAATAAGTAAGCAAGGTTGTGGAAAGCTGGAACTATAGTGCCATTGTTTGGGAAACCAAACAAACAAATTTTCTAGATGTTTCCAGTCTCTTTAATACTACATCCTCTAATGAGCAGGAAATATTGTTGTAGGTAATAATATTGTAGCTGATATTTGCTATCTTACTATAAACTGAACAGGGATTATATATATATATATATGTGTATATATATATATATATATTATATATATATATATATATATATATATATATGTGTGTGTGCCTGTGTGTGTGTCTGTGTGTGTGAGTTTGTATTGGAGATGGTGATCTGGACCAAATGATGATAGCTGGTTCAGCGTGAAATCCATATATTGGATAACATTTATTTTTTTTCACATGTAATTTAATAGTATAAAATAGATTGAATAATTAGGGGAACTTGAAAGTCTAAATGCAAGTCCCTTAAAATTATATTTAGCTTAGTATAGACAAAGCACATATATATCAAATTTAAGCAATGGCCATATTATCAATGGGATATTTAATATTTTATTTAATGTTACATTGAAGAAAAATATGATCTATTGCAGCATACATGTTTCATACTTAACGATTCCTTCCATATGTCATGATGGATTATTAGTTTAATGCTTTACACTGTGAATTCACTTTCATTTAAATGCTTCTATTGCATTTAATTTAATGTTAAAATCTGATTATTTTAAAATACCCTTATTTATAATAAAGTCTAATTTATCAAGTCTTGGACACAGAAATCAGATCGATATAATTTCATTTTTAAAAACAACTTTGCTTTCCAAAGCAACATATAAATATATATATGCTGTAAATTCATTCAATTCATTACCAAGCAAAAGCCTCATAATGTTCTATTCAAAAAAATATACTGATTACTTTTTGAATTGAAACAGGTTACACATACATACTCACACACACACACACTCTCTCACACACATGTATATTAAATGACATAGAATTATAATTTTTGCTTTGATTTTGATATATTCAAATTTCAATTTTACTATTAATCAGTAATCAATTTGAGAAGAAAAGGTATATCATATGAGGGCTTCCAAAAACGACTGTCATAAGAGATAAATTGCTGCATGGATCTCGTCCTTCTAAAATTCATAGGATTTTAAATGAAAGAGTGAGGCATGCCATTAAATCTATGAATAAGAGAAAATCACCAGATAATGATGTAATCATAACGATAATTTAAAAGATAAAGTAGATGAAATATATACATTTTTTTTAGCAAATTAATATAACAAATGATAGAAATGTATCAGGTAATTGGAAGAATGTAGTATTAATATAAATAATTAAATAATAGTAAAAAAAATAGAAATTACAGACATATCGGTCTATCATAAATTCAATACAAATTTTTTATCAAAATAATTACATCTCTTCGACTGTAAATTTTAGGCTTTAATCAATCAAAATAAATTAATAAATAAATAAGATGGATTTAAATGTAGGTTTAGTACAGAGTATTATACTCAAGTTGCACATTATAAAAAGAATTAATAAATATAAGTTACAAATATTATTTGGATTTGTACATTAGAAAAAGGTATTTGATTGTATAAGCATTGTATTGGGCCATCAAAGTATAGACTGAGAATATTCACATATTCTAAAGAATATTTATAAAAATGAAACAACAACAATTTGATTGCATAATAATACTAGGAACATTAACAATGAGAAAGGTATACAAAAAGGTGACTCCATATTTTCAAAACTTTGAACAACAGTTTTGTAATAAGTATTCATTTGGTTAAAATGAAAATTTAAGGATTAAAAATAAATGAAGATAATTGAAGTCAGTTATATTTTGTAAATGATGTAATTTATTTTGAAAATAGTCATTAAAGGTTTAGAAAATGTTGCAAGAATTATCAGATTAAATCACGCCTATTACATTTTAGCATTTCTGACATTTTTTTTGTCTCACACATCAAATTAAAATATATGATAAAATGATTATTTCTTTTCAGAAAATAATAAATTTGACTTCACTTGATAGATTTTTGTATCTACTACTGAAATAAATTTTAAAAGTTCACATTTTGTTTCTGTAAATATTTAAAAAATGAGGACATAATCAAAACAAAGACTTTACAGTTATCATTTCTAGAAAGATTATTTTCAGTTTATAAATATATGATAAAATGAATATTACTTATCAGAAAATAACAAATTTGACTTCATTTGATATATATTTTTGTTTACTACTGAAATAAATTTTAAATGTTCACATTTTATTTCTGTAAATATTAAACAAATGAGACCGCCACCAAAACAAAGATGTTACATGTTATCATTTCTACAATATTATTTTCAGTTTAAAAAATCAATGAAATATTTATTGTTTCTCATTATTTTTAAAAAAATGAATAAATATTTATTTATTTTTCTTATATTTAATGAATTATGCTTTAAAAGTTTAAATTTTTTGAATATTTATTGCTAAATTATGATATTTTTACTGTAAATATAACAGATTGTTTACTGTGAAATTTAGAATTTTTTAATTTGCTTGAAGCCATATTTACATTAGCTGCTAATATAACATTATATTTTTGAAAATAAAGTATTTCAAGTCAAAATAAGCTATTAATAATTTATATTTCTTGATATCTCATAATTATAGGTCAATTTTTTTTTAAAAAAAATATTTAAAACCATACTAAATTTGCAAATAGACATGTTTTTGCATCATTGGAAGCTGCAATGTCATAAAATACCAAACATGTTAGGTCTGGGCTTATGTCTATTGTAAAAGTGAGAAATTTGAATTTCCTGCTTTTAGCACAGAATTTTGGGGGATAAAAATATTATAGTAAAATATACTGTTTTACATGCATATTAACATATAATACTTACAAAAAAATTCTATAGGGGGTGAATTATCCAAAAGATGAAATAATACAGTTCAACTGGTCATAAAGTTAAAATTAAGAAAGTAGAAATAAAGGTATATGTTTACAAAAAATCTAATGTTCAAATGATAAAGATAAAAACAAAAAATAATAATGATGATTTATAAGAAATTAACACCAACAAATTCTTTGGGGTTAAATTACTATTATAGATGAAAAATAACTGATAAAAGTAATCATAGAATTAAATTTGGTTAGTGTATTTTTGATAAATAAACTGAATATTAAATGGAAGTACACTTATGTGTTTGAAAAGAAATGTTTTGAATAAAAGTGTTTTACTAGTTTTTATTTATAAATCTGAAACTTGAAAGAGATTACCATTCATTAAATTGTGAAGGGATGCATATTAGAAGTAAGAAGATGGGACTTAAAATAAAATTTATGGATGAGAGAACAAATATATGTTACTGTCTTCTATTAAAAAAACTTTAAACTCTGAAATAGAGTTGGGCTGGACATATTGCTAGAAGAAATGATAGTATATTGACAGTTAGAATCTTAAATTAAATGTCAAGAGAGTGTCAAAGACCTAGAATTTGACCACATGTAATATGGATGAATGAAATAAAAATGTGTGCAGGGATGATGTGAAGATGAGAGGTTAGATATTGGAGAAAATAAATTGAACTTGGAGATACCCACGTCTAGTAGGAGATAGTTAATATTTTATGTTGATGTTTAATTTAATGGTTACACATTAGATCTTATTTAATTATTATAACTAAAGTATTAAAATGAAAATTATATCACCAAACTTCTGTAATTGATTATTGTTGTATATATCTATTAAATGTTATATTCCTGCTGGATAATATATATATATTGTGCCCTACACCTTTCTCTATATATCTATATCTATATGCAATATATATATATATATATATATATATATATATATATTGCACTTAGATTTACCAACAATATTGACAGAGGTATGTCATAAACATCAGACCTACAAAAATAGTTGAAGTCACTTTATTCTTAGTCGTTTGGTCATCATTTAGAGTGATTTTAATTCTCAATCTGAGTGTGTGTATCTTACTCCGTTTATTTACATATATTAATCCATGAAAATACTTTAATTCAATCTTTATATATACGTTATATTGTCAGATGTATCAAATAGTGATCGCATTATTACATACATTGAATGTTCAGCAGATGTTCAGTGATATTAAAATCGAATAGATCAAATAAAAAATAGAAGGTAACATCTTGCCTTTTTTAAAAATAAGTCAAAACTATCTTTGTAAATTCAATGTATATGTCTTCTTTCCACTAGTTTGTTTGTTTGTGTTTACAAATTGTGATATTTAACTAATCATTTAATTATATATATATATAATCAGATACCAGTCAACACTTAGACAATCCCAATATAGATAACAATCAAGAATTTCAAATTGTTGTCAAGGCTACCATCTTTTAGCAATAGCTTTGAGCATTATTGCACTTATATATATAATTTTACACTGACTAAAGAGGAAAATACGTTACTTGATGTTTATAATAGTTTTCATTCAATAAATCTCTCAAAAATATATTCCTAGTTACATTTATGTTTTTTTTTCATATTCGAAGTACACATGCGCACAAGCTTATATTTACATTTAGACGTTCACGCAAATGCACTTTCAGCAGATCCATCTACATATATAAAAAGTGCATTTTTGGATATAACTAGATTGCTGCAAAATAGTATAATAATAATAATAATAATAATATATATATATAATATAATATTAATTAAAAAAAAAAATAATAATAATAATAATAATAATAATAATAATAATAATAATAATAATAATAATAATAATAATAATAATAATAATAATAATAATAATAATAATAATAATAATAATAATAATAATAATAATAATAATAATAATAATTTATTAATATTTCAACAGTTAAGAAAACCATTTAAAGAAATACATTATAGCTTAAATACTTGATAAAGTAATTGCTGTTTTTTCAACAAATGTCTTTAGATCTACTAAATATATGTCAATATTATTAAAATATATATTATAAAATATTGGCAGTCTGTATAATGTTGCCAAATATAAAGTTTCACATTTATATATATTGATACTAAACAAATTCTTATTCCTTGTATATTCATGAGGAACTTTTATTAATACCTTTGAAATACAGTTATGTAAGAAAATTTTCCATGAATGATTAAACAAAAAAAAAATTGTATCCCAAATCAATCTTCTCCAAAAAAAAAAATTATACAAACATCTTTTGCATTAATTATATTAGTAAATTTATTATATATTGACTGTAATTTATCTATATGAGATAAGTTATCCAGTTCCATATTATTGAACCATATTTCCTTATAGGAAGCATAAGTGTTTTAATAAATGTATTTTAACAAACATGTTAAAGTAACGTCCATTATGAAAAATAAGACCCATTATTTTATTGGCTTTACATAAAATATTATCCACATGAGTTGTAAAAGATCCATTTTGATTAAACCATATTCCACAATCTTTATAATACTTTTTATATTCAATAGTTTTATTATTTATATAATATGAGTCTACATAGTATTGAACTTTACTTGTATATGTAACAGCACAACATTTCTCTATATTTATATGGATGTTATTCTTTAAACACCATGCTTAAAAGCTATCTATATAAGATCGAAGCTGTTAATGATTCTTATAACAAGCAATTAATTTAAATAATTTACAATCATCAGTATATGATAATCGACTATCCTTAACTACATATCTAACAAAATTATTTATAATATTGCAGAAAGAATAATGATGCCAGTACACTACCTTGTGGAACACCTAATTCATTAATTTAAATATGTGAAACATTATTATTATATTTAATATAAAAGGTATATTTTGTAAAAATGACATAAACTAATTTAACAAATTCAATGAGAAACCCATATCAGACATTGTATTTAAAAGTTTAAAATTAATAATTCCATCAACAGCTCTACTTAAATAAAAATAAATTACATCAATTTGTGCTTGATTATTTACAGAATGGGCAATATGCTCATGTATAGTGAGCAAATTTCTTTCAATAGATCTACATGATAAACATCCATATTGAAATCTTGAAACCAACAATTTAACTTGACCAATAATACATACACTTCTCAAATATTGTTGAAAAAATAGATAAAAATGAGATTGGTCTATAGTTGCAAACTTCTGAATGAGATCTTTTTTTATGTATTGGTATGACCTCAGTAATTTTCAAGGAAGAAGGAAAACTACCGTTTCAACTGAAAGATTATAGATATATTCCAGAGGCCATGACAGAATCTCCACACAACCTTTTATTGAGAATGCAGAAATATTATCAAAACCACGACTAGGATTTACATTTATCTGAGTAACAGCTTTTTAAATATCTTCTTTAGTTATAAATCCTATTTTAGTGTCTTACCCTAAAATTTTCCTATCTCTGTTCGCATCCTCATCATTTACCTCATTAAAAGTATATCTAGCCAGCATTGAAAAATAATCATAAAATTTATTAATATGAAACATTATAGATGAACTTATGAGCCATTTAAATTTATTAATATTAAAACCCTTCATAATTTTCCAAAAATCTTTAGATAGAGCTAAAAGTGAAGCTTCCATATTAACCATATAAAATATTTTCTCTCATTTTTTTTACATAAATATCTAATGTTAATAAAATTAATATAAAAAAATATATCAACCAGTTTTTAAAATTATTTATAAAATATACATCTCCTTTTTAAAATTAGTTTTAATTTATTTAAATATCAAATAGGATATTTAAGCTTGTTCTCTATACGAATTTGCATACATTTAGGTATATAAAACTGCAATATATCTTCAAATACATCTAAAACCTCATCAGCAGACTTTGAATTATAAATATGTGACCATTTACAATCCCGAAGTACTATGTATAGGCCCAACATATTTGCCCTATGATAATATCCAATTAATGAGGAATATAATACACTCCTTTCGCATAAATAGATATTAAACGTTCAATTGGAAGATGATGAATATCAACTTTAACAAGAACAAATCTATATGTATAACAACCAACATCACTAACGTTAGTAAAAAAATAAATCCATTGTTCTATTATTACAATTTAAAGAAGTAATATTTTGTATAAGATTTAAAAGAGTAAAAAAAATATTCAATCTTATTGCTTTAGATGAAAGTGTTTGATTATTCAAAAAATATGTAGTATTAAAATCATATGTAAGCATTATATAATGTGGATAATTTACAAGATATATTTCTATATCAGTTAAAATTAAATCAAAATCTTTATTAGATATACCAGAATATATATATATAAACAAAAAAAAAGACTTATAAATCCAATAAATAAATCAAAATGTTTATTATATATATATATATATATATACATAAACAAAAAAAAAAGACTTATAAATCCAATAAATAATATTATATTTCAACCAGAAAGAAAAAAAATACACAGTAAAATGGCGATAATCAAAAATTACAGATGAAAAACAGTCCTCTGGTTGAAATATAATATTATTTATTGGATTTATAAGTCTTTTTTTTTTTTGTTTTTATATGTATTTCCTTTGGTTAGTTTGTTATATATATATATATAAAGGATCCTCTTTTCTTATTTTCCATATATATAAAATACTGTTCAAGGTTATGAAAAATAATTCATAGCCCCACGCTTGCGCTATTTGTAACTAATTAAAAATATCAATAAATAAATATATCATCAAGATTGTGGGGAAAAAATGAAACTCTTATTTTTTTTCATTCAGTTGTACTTATGTGTATATGGTTTATTTGAGCGCCACTAGGATGTCTAAACGTAGATAAAATTATATCATATACCAATTTATACCCTATTAGGTTTGAACCACAGTTGATACATTATTTATAACACATGCACTTGTATTAAGGGAAAAAAAAACATCCTTATTATACTTTAGTTGTGAAAATAAATTACCAGACAAATTACTGCTTAAGGTTTAACATCATAAATTCATATTTAACTTTTTCAAAAGTGTTACTAGCTTAGTTTAAAATCATAAATTATCAGATGCTTCGATAGTAGTTATATCTCTTGTGATGGCTCCCAAATATCAAACATACCTAGTGAGAACGATTATTTATATATGCCAATTAAACACATTTATTTAGTCTATTCATTAATAATACAACGAAAATGATGATGATTTTTCAGCCACAGATTTACAACTAACTCACATGAACAAATCATATCTATTATCAATTTATAATTACTCGCGAAAATATTGCTATACTTAAAATTTATTTTAATAATTGAAATCTATCAGTGATGATGATGATCATAACTCTTCTCACAAGACAATTATTGACACTTAAGAAATATACATGCCTTTTTTAATAAAAATAAATTGAAATTAATTACAGATTAATCATTAATAATTCAGATATAAAATTTATATAATTCATTAGATTTTCATTTGGATGGATTGCTGAAAAGTTGAAGAGTGGGGTGGAATGAAATCTGTCCATTAAAAAATGAAGATTGGTTATCTTAATAAATATCTGAGCACTTATTGTATTTATTTGTGGAGATGATAATGTGGATCAGTTGATGATTGCTGGTCTAGCATGAAATGCTTATTATATTAGTGATTATTTATTTTTTCGGCACATATATGTGTTCAAGTATATCATTTATATGAGATAGAGTGGTGGGTCATGTGAAATATATATAAAATTAATAATGATAAATTACATCTAGATAACAATAATAGTCAAAGGACTTCCCCGCTTTCCTTAATGAAATGTAATCTCAATGTTCATATCATATAGCGTGATGTGTTTGCCTATTGTCTAATGGGTGAAATAAAAATCTCATAACCTATAAACATTTTTATTTTAAAAATAAACAATCGATACACGCACACACTCACCTATTGTTTATAACATATTTTTATATTTAAAAATCTAAACATAATATCAATCAAAAAGTCAATAGAGAAAAGTTAGTTAGATCGTAGAGATGAGAACCTTGGCTTCAAATTACTTTTTTTAATTTTCATCAATCTAGGCTACTAACCATTCTAAAATTCATCTCCCATAATGCTAAATTTATATCATTATCAATTTATACATCCATACCAACAAATATACATGTAAGCATAGTTATATTACTAGGCATGTCTGTGCATGCGTCAATTCCCATTATGAATAAAACTGTATTTCTCTTTACATACAATATACATCAGCATATTTCATAATACTTGAATCATTATACAATAAACACCTTTTTAAAAAATAAAATACACATATAAATGGTTACATATGATTAAAATCTCAGATTATGCCATATAGTAATAGGGTCAATATTTATTATTATCAAAAATCTCTAACAATTGATTTTTGTTTTTAAGATTTAAAGAGATAGATAAATGAATTTATTATTTAAAAGATTTGTTAATAGTCACTGATAAAAATATAATTAAAATTCATATCGCTAGTTCTTCTTTTACTCTTGATGTATAGACAGTTTCAAAGAGTCCAAGGAATTTTATTTTAAAGACAGCTTATTTAAGGGTGAAAATTTGAAATCTGCCACACCATTATGTAAAATGCATAGATTTATCAATTGCAGCAGTTTATTGGAACAGTTCTATTTACTTTGCTTTGGCTTCCACTTCATCTCTTTCACTGTGATGGTGATGAGGATGAAATAAATTTCTATATTAGAGACCGTTTTATCATTGGGATGACTTCTTCATTTCTTTTGAGTATAATTACTTTGATAGACAAACTGTTATTTATGCCTTTCATATATTTTAGCATTTTGCTTTGTGCTCTGATTCAAATTCAGCAAATTGCATAGTTAAAATACCATTAACAAAAGTTGGTTTCTTCTTTCATCTTTGGAGATCAGTCATAAGATGTTTAAAATACATTTAGATTTAAACTCCTCTGATGTACACATGGTTTGGGGCCACAGAAACCACCAACATAATATATTTCTTACCACATCATGTTGATGTAGAAACCTTCAAAAAAAGGAAATGTGTAAACATTTTTCGGTTTATGTCTGTAAATAGACACATATTCATTTTTACCCAAATATATAAAACCTACTTATTAAAATATAATCTAAATGATTTAAAAAGCTACAGATTACTCATATTAGCAGTTTTAAAGTCAAAGTATTATTAATAAAAGTATATTACAATCTATTAAATATAAATCAACTTTAAAGAAGGTTCATAAGCAAACTTAAAAAAAAGATTTATTGAGTTTGTATCTACAGACAACTATTCATATGTGCTTTAAAATTCTAACTTTTAAGTACAACTATTAAACCATCCAAAGTATATATTATCCTCTTTTACTAATATAAAGTTGAATAGAGACAAAAACAAGCATTTCTCCTACATTTTGAGGTCTCTTTGGGAATTTGTTATATAGGGTTTGAACTCAGTACCCTACAATATATTCCCCATAAGTATTTTAGTATACCTAAAATTAACCTCTACCCAAACTGATGCATGAGACATAATATAACTTTATTCAACTTAAATTCCAATTGAGCTCTAAGAGCAATCAAGGAGCCTTCTGTGCCATCAGCAATATTAGGATCTCTGTCCTGTCTTAAAACAGTATATCTATAATCAAACAACATATTATTTTTAAATACCACAGTAAAACCAAGTTTTAGTAAGCATTATATTCAAATATCAGCCTTTCAAGCCAATTGTGCACGTGTTTTTGAGAGTTATTTTCAATAATAGATGAAGTTTTTAAATTAAATGTCTCAGTACGTAATCCACATACATTTTGATAAAAAAAAATGTAAAATATTAGAACTTCTCATAATTAAATACCAAAGATTTATGTATATTTGTATCAATAAAATTATCATCAGACTTAGATATTTCAATAGTAAAAATATTATCAATACACTCATTAATTGCAGGTTTCATATCAAAATCTTCTAAAATTAGATTTCTATTTGAATGACCTCCAAATGTTGAAATATAACAACCATTAGGCCAAATCTCTAGTAAAAATGCATCTTCCATCACTGACACAGGCAGAGATATATAAAATGATGCATATCTTTTGTTATTTATATCAAGTTTATAACAAACAACATACCTAATTAATTTAGTCTCCAAAAATTGTTCACATCAATAGCTTTAGTATTATAATCCATTTTACTTACAAACAATTTTTAATATGACATTTAAAATATTCTTTATTCGATTTATTTATTTTATGTTTTTTACTACTTTTATAAGAAACGGTTTTTAAAGCATCATCTACAATTAAATTAGTTTTGTTTCGAATTAATTTGAGAATTCTGTTCATCTTTAACTCATTCTTTCTTAATTTCCTGTTTGGCAGCAACATTTACGTCCACACTCAACGTTGAATCAGATCTTTTATCAACAAAAAATTAAAGTTATGTATCACATGACTCAATTTTTAAGCTTGTACATAAAAAATAAGAGCTCTGCTAATTTGCTCTAACAAGCTTTATTTATAAATGTGAGCTAAACATAGCATTAAAAAAATTCTCTATCTTGAAAACCACTACTTAGCCTCAAAACAATGGTTTCATGCTTTGGCACTTGTCAGTAAGACCAGTTTCAGACACTAATAATAATAATAATAATAGTAGTAGTAGTAGTAGTAGTAGAAGTAGTAGTAGTAGTAGTAGTAGTAGTAGTAGTAGTAGTAGTAGTAGTAGTGCTAGTAGTGGTAGTAGTAGTAGTAGTAGTAGTAATTAATAATAATAATAATAATAATAATAATAATAATAATAATAATAATAATAATAATAGTAGTAGTAGTAGTAGCAGTAGCAATAGTAGTAGTATTAGCAGTAGTAGTAATAGTAGTATCAGCAGCAGCAGTAATAATGTTTCAATAAATTTATTTTAAGCTTTTTATCCAGATAATGTCTGACCCTCAAAGTAAAAATTCTAATCTCATCCATCTATTCAACATACAGGTGAATTTTCAGTACTTTAAAATAATTATACATCTCGTTAAGACTTCCCATCTTAATATAATGTTATATTATTTTTAATGGTATATATGAAATATATATATATATATATATTAATTTTAATAATTAATGAAATATATATATATATATATATTAATGGAGAGACTCATTATATAGCCCATTAGTATATCTATAGCAGTCAAACCACAAAACAAAATTACACACACCCTCTTGCTTTCAGTATCTTCAAATATGCAAGCTATATTGATAGTAATTTTTTTTAATTTTGATTCTTTGTCTATAATATAGAATTTATAAACATTATTAAACAAAAGCACTATTTACTTTACACAACCTACTTTAAATTACATGACTATTGTATTGGTATGTGAATCATAAATAATTTTGTACTCCATAATAACATAATATCTTCAAAAATGTCAACCATCAAGAAGTAATGTTGATCAAAGGAAATATTAAAGTTAAAAAATTAGAAGATGATATTATAATTCATCTGAGGAGGTGTGAACAACTGTTATTCACCTTTATATCTGTTTGTTACTAAAACTGATTAATTACCCAGTTTTCTAATTATTCTAAGAATATATTACTATGAACATTAACAATTTAAGGTCCTACATAATGATTAATTTTTCACATTATGAAATTATATGCATATTATTTTCAGAAGATTCCCATGTAATAAATAAATTAGCTAATATTTCAGTACAATGACAAGAACTTTCATCAGACTTTTTTTTCTTTTTCAAATAATAATAATGTATGTAAGATTTAAAATCATTGGTTTTTTTTTTTTTTTCCTTTTTACTATTTCTTTCTCTTACTCAACTTATATTCGTTAAGAAGTTTTAAAAAATATTTTTCTCCAATAGCTCTTTTCCATTTATGCATTTGGGCCATTTTAAAATCTCTACAGCTTCTCTAAGCTGTCTCTGGTCATATTGACTAAAGTTTTCCAGCTTGTGTTTTATTAAAATTGATCTCATGATATTAAATTTATGTGTCAATAAAAGGGAGAGGATTTAGATTATTCTCTAAATACCAATTTTTTTTCTCATTTCTTTGCATGAATGAAAAAAAAACTCCACATGGAATTTCATACATACCATGCCATTCCAAAGAAATTATATATTTAGTGCATGGAAATCTTTCCTCAATTTTTCTAAAAGTAATGTAAACTGTGTGTTAGTATTTTTCTTTAAAATATTACTCTTTTGTCAGTCACTTCCTTTACATACAGCAGAACTGTCTTAATTTCTGAAATATCATAATATTTTTTTTATTATTATATGAAAAATCCTTATGTATAATCATGTAGTCAAAAACGTTATGAAAAGGCATTTTTAGTAGCAGAGATAATCTGGTGAAAATTGCTTCCCACTTTTATTAATATTTAATGTTGATACAGAGATTTTCACATGTCGGATATATAAAAGACATATTTTGCGAGTTCATCTATGTTAAAAATTTAAATATTTATATACTGACGTTTCAACTTGATCATGCAAGTCAGCTACTGGGTGATAAAAGATAGAAAGATGGTTGAAGAGGCGCTACAATCACTGATTTAAAAAAAAATGTTAAAGTTCCACCAATAGCAAAAATGTTAAATTCAGAATGTTTTTTTAATTAAAAAAAATCATTCCAAATAGAAGGAAGTTTGCATATATATATATATATATATATATATATATATATAATAAAAAAAAAATATCTATCTATAATATATATATATAGAGAGAGAGAGAGAGAGAGAGAGATAGAGAGAGAGACTACAGTTAGAATGTCCCAGATTGAAAATTTTAATTTATAGAAATTAAAATAAACTCCATTAAATCGGCAAATATAACCTTGTTTGAAAGTAGACTAATAAATAGTCAGTTTAAATCTTTAAATTCGTCTGCAAGTCCTGATTATATATACATATATGTAAAATCATGTAACATTGAATACTATCAAAATAAAGAATTTATAAAAAAATTCTTCCACAAGTTATGGGTTTGTTTAATATACAAATTTATTTCTTAAGTAAGAATCAACAAACATAATATATATTTTTTAATAAAAGAAACCATGTGACTGGTAGGATTTAATATAAATTGATTACTCTGAATGCACTTAATGAGATATCATTTTCTATTTCATTTATTATTAACAGACAAGCATCAAGCACTATTTAATTATATACGGAAATTCTAAATACAAATTACCTATCAATTAGCAAAGTCTAAACAAAACTCTAATGAAAAATAAAATGCCAAAATGCGAGGAGAAACCTTTTAAAAGTATTATTTGAGATGTAAAACTGTAGAGGGCTATGTAATTGATTCTGTAAAATTTTGTAAATTAAAGTTGTGATTTTGTTTTCGTTATGATGTAACTGTTAAATATAAAATCTTTGAATAATTTATTTTGTTATATCTATATTTGTAGGTTTTTCTTCTTTAATTAAATATTATGAACTTTTTTTATAATTTAAATTAAAGAGAATGTCTTGATTAGTTAAAACATTTTATTTTGAAGATGAAATTTTGACACAACTTAAATTAATTAATGTTTATTTTCATCAGTAATTTAAAACTAGTGATTTGATTATATCGAAACTTGTTATGATATATATATATATATATATATATATATATATATATATATATATATATATATATATATATATATATATATATATATATATATATATATAAAACATTACAAGCATAAAGCTAAACTAGTCAATATAAAATCAAAACTACCCCAAATCCAAAATTGAACCAGACCAGCATAAAAATAATATAAAAACACAACCTAAGGTTTCACTGCTACAAGCAGACTTCTCAAGTGTAAGGAACTACAAAAACTGCACAATATATATAATATTAAAAACTACCCACAAATCCATTCACTTCCCATCCACCTTTAATATTAAAAGAACTCTTAAATAAGTTAATTGCTTCAGAATAATAAATTTTCAATAATAAAGACTCTTTAATTCTTCTTTTGATTTCATTTCTCTCAAAGAAGATAACATTAGCTTCATCAAAATCAATAATTTGGCCTGTATCTTTTTCATGGACATACAAATCAGAACTAAGATATCTATTTTAACTCTACTTTTATGAACCTTTATTCTTTCATTTAAACTCAAACTACTCTGACCTATGTAAACCTTCTTACAAAATAAACAAGGAATAAAATATACTACACCAGGAATAGTCTTCCTATCAATAACTTCTTTTGTATTATTTTGCTTTGTATCAGAAATATCACTTTTATAAAGATTACTTGAGTGTTGGATACTCTGATAAATTTTTAAAAAGTATTTTATTTAATAGAAATATTTGTAAGGATGTAAAGGTTAAAGAAAAATATGATTTTATTTCTTTGCCATTTAAATTGTCTTTTTATAAAATTGTGTGTAGAAATAGTATATTGTTTGGAAATAAGAAAATTGCTTGGAAAAGGGGTGTTACATTGAATAATTTATTAAATAATACAAAAAAAGTTTTTGATAGAAAGACTATTCCTGGTGTAGTATATTTTATTCCTTGTTTATTTTGTAAGAAGGTTTACTTAGGTCAGAGTAATTTGAGTTTAAATGAAAGAATAAAGGTTAATAAAAGTAGAGTTAAAAATAGATATCTTAGTTCTGCTTTGTATGACCATGAAAAAGATACAGGTCACACTATTGATTTTGATGAAGCTAAGGTTGTTTTCTTTGAGAGAAATGAAATCAAAAGGAGAATTAAAGAGTCTTTATTATTGAAATTTATTATTCTGATGCAATTAACTTATTTAAGAGTTCTTTTAATATTAAGGTTGGATGGGAAGTGAATGGCTGGTCTGGTTTAATTTGGATTTGGGGTAGTTTTGATTATATATATATATATATATATATATATATATATATATATATATATATATATATATATATATATATATATATATATATATATATATATGAAGATTTTCACGGATTGCATATATAAAAGACATATTTTGCAGGTTCATCTGTTTTTAAAAAAAAATTTAAATATTAATATACCAACATTTTGACTTGGTCACACAAGCCATCCACTGGGTGATAAAATGTAGAAAGACAGTTGTAGAGGTGCTACAATCACTGATTTAAAAAAAATGTTAAAGTTCCACCAATAGCAAAAATGTTAAATTAAAAATGTTTTTTAAAAAAATATTTCCAAATAGGAGGAAGTTTGCATGTATCATCTCGCTTATTGATATAGTCTGACCTTTTAAGTATCTCAGTGACTTCTCTGATTTTGCACTGGTGGAGATTATCCCATCTGGATATGATCCTGGGACTAGAAAAATGAATTTTATGACCTGAATCTATAGTATGGAGTGAGAGTGCTGATGATGATGAGTGTTGTTTAACTGCATTAGCATGCTTATCTCTCATAACTGATGTGATGATTACTCATAGCTATGTAAGAAGCTTTATATATATATATATATATATATATATATATATATATATATATATATATATATATATATATATATATATATATATATATATATATATATATATATATATATAAAATTAGATTCCAACCAGTAACCACCTAAACATTCACAGTAAAAATAGTAATCAATATTTCTCACTGCTGTCAAGGCAACCTTCACACCTTTTAATAGCAAGAATGGAAATCCATCCTTACTAATGGTCCATTGAATATATAATGACACTTAAATATTGCAACATGACTACAGAGTATGAAATATTCATATATTTAAATATAGAATAAAATAAAACTTTTACTTATAATGTATATGTATAAAACGTAGAAATTATAATGGCTGACTGAAAATGATGGTAAATTTTACTGTTATCATTGTGGTAAAGTGGGACAAACAACTCTTAACTGTGTCTATAATAAAGTTGTACTATATGAATCACTGGCTGAAAGCCATCTAGAATCATTATATCAAAAACCTAAACAGTGACAAAAAGCAAAATAAATCAAATAGTTAAAAAATCTAAATTACACTGAAGCAGAACTCTTTAATCTCATAGTACAAATTGAAGATACATGTTTTAATATGGACATTGACAGTATCTTAAACATTGCACAAATAACCCTCAATGTTTGAAAGGTTGTTGTTATTAATAGACATGAACTTCAATGTATTGCAAAACTAATCTGCAAGCTGAAGACATAAAAAAACAAATAAAAACAAGTAAAGGCAAATGCAATATTCCACAGGCTACACAGGAACATAGTTTTTAGATAGATAATTAGATTAAACATATAGATAAGAATGTTCAAGTAATGAAACACTTAACATTATATTAGTGATGCAAAGTAAGTTTTATTTCTCATTTAAGTCAAAATGGAAAGATAAGAACAGTGATTATTCAGTAGGAGTGTAAAGAACATTAAGCACCAATCATATAGAAACCATGTAATGTGTCATATATGCAGAGATCAATTGTAGAATAAATGTTGCCAACCATTTATAAAATGTATTATTCAATGTTGACCAGTTAAATGACTTCAGATTTTTTTAAAATTATAATTTATTGGTCAATTGTAAATGCAACATGAAAACAATATATTTTATGGTTTTTAAGCATTTCTATGTATGATTCATTTTGTGTTTAAACCTCCAGCACTATCTGGTTGAGAATGAGGCTGCAAGGAATTGGTCATAATTGAGAGTTCTTGGTTTTTTTTTTTTGAGTTGGAATATTTGAGTTTTAGGCAACCAATAAATTGCCCAGGTATCATTAAATATTCTCATAGGGGCTACTAGTTGATTGCTTGTCTTAATTTTTTTTATGATCTTACAAAATGTAGATATTGAGTCACCATTATTATTTTTGAAGATTTATTGACATTGTAGTAACCAAATGATGATTTTTGTCTTGGGTAGACATACTGTATGTGGAGGAAGAAGGCAATCCAGTCCTTGATTGTGAACACTCTATCCAGGGAATTTAGACCTCATACCTTAATGCCTTTAATCAACAACTGCATTGTGATCATACATATCCAAAGCAAAAGAAAATGTGTAATTAGTCATTGTGATTGCAAGTGGAATTCCTTAGTTGGCCTCCAGGATCAATGTCTAGATTATCATTATTGATTTGATTGGATTGATATTGTATTGCTGGAATGCCTGTTGTGGTTGATGGGCTGTTCTCTTTCAAATAAGAAAACTCCATTGGATGGACTTTATTGTCAGGGGATCAGTAATCAGTATTGTCTGTTGTTATTAAAGTATTTTCCCATTTTTTGTTTTTTTATTTCTTGGTTCTGTTAGATTTTGATTTAAAACGATAGGTTTGGTTTGATCATGGCTAGTATCTGAAGACGATGAATTATTATCATTGTATTGAGAACTACTTGAATCTATTGTTTTTCTCTTTATGGCTTTGATTTCATGGATGATTGAATGATTACTTGCGTTTGTTGGATTATAATTTGTTTCTGTTGTTTCTACTTCACTGATTTCCTTGCCATCAGAGGGCTCACCATCCAAAGTATGGTTCTCATGTCATCTCCATTTGTTCATCACTTTTGAAAACTTGTTCATCCTGAGTGTGATAATAAGGCTTGTCTTTAACAAGTTCAACTCCTTTCCATAAGTTGCATTTGTGATTTTTTTTATGTTGATGTTTTGACACTTTTCACAAATAAGTGTTTGACATTGTTTAATGAGGCGACTTCCACAAAGAAAACACTGAGATGGAAAATCATGGAATGATAAATGGGCATTTTTTTCTCTACAAGTATTGAAGGAATATCAAGTGGCACTATATTTTTGTGGAGGGTTAATATAAAAAAAGCATTGTTAGATAACATTTCTATTTCTGATCGTTTTCCCCATAGAAATTTGAAATTTTCTACCTTCCCAAATTGATATAGTAAGCTTTGCAGATTTTGTTGTGAGAATTGAATATTTTAAAATTCTTGACAAACCAATAAGCTTAGATTGCTAGCTCATATCAATGTTAATGAGTAATTTTCCATTTAAAGTATGATAGTCATATTTAAAAGATTGTCGTTGGAATTAATTCACAAATTCAACAATGAAGTAGTGTATGTTTGGGTGATGAAGAATTGTATTGATTATGTTACTAAGGTTGTGTTCTTTAGTCATAGCAAAGAATTCATTTACTGTAAAAATAAAGATTTGACATTTTCTATTTGTGGTAGTTAAAATCAGTGAAAACTTATTGTGGAAATGAGAAAAGGACTTAAGGAGGCTTTCATTGTTGTCATCTATTGGAAAAAAAATCTTGGTCTTCATCAACATCAATGGTATTTAAATACGCTGGTTGCCTTTGATTGGTTAAGGTTTTGTTTTTATTTAGATTTTTTGTAGTTATATTGGCATACGTTTTCTTGTTCTTGTGGGATTGTGGATTAAAAGAATGTGATTTTGTGTTTTAGGGTGAATGTCTTTGTCTTGTGGTGAACTGGTCTTGACCTTGGTTGGAGTAATTCTGCTAGTAAGAAAGATATCTAGAAAACTGATTTCCATGCAATTCATTTTTACACTCAGTTTTGGGTTTTGAATAGTTGTGCCTTGATTATAGCTTTTATGAATTTCTTGCCCATTCAATTCCCTCTTGTTTCTAGTTGGTGTAAGCTTATCATTATGACACCGATGTGAGAGATGATTTTTGCTACTATTTATATTATTATTTTCCTTTTCTTTGGTATTTTCATTTAATCTTGGAATAATTTTAGGCTTGTTTAAGGTAATTTCGCTGTTTTCCGATTGAGAACCCTCTGTGTTAAATGAATTATTGTGATATTTATTGAGACAGTCAATATTTTCAGTGGAATTATTAGTGTTATTTTAATTTTGTTCTTTAAGAGAGATCTTCATTGGTTTGTTTTTATTTTGACTATGTTTAAGCTTTGATTGATTGATTTTGGTTATTTCCAATGCAGCACCCTCTACTTTAATGGAGTTATCATTGTGATCATCTTGAGAGCAGAGATTTTCAATGGAATTTGCCGTTTTATTGGAATTTTGATATTGGAGAACAATTTTTACTGATTTTTCTTCATTTTGATTAGTTGTCAACTTTGATTGATTGCTCTTAGTCACTTTACTTTTTTTCTGTACTTTAAGCTTGGATTCCATCTTTGTTGTATTTGGTTTTTGTAATTCTTGTGCTTTTTGACTTATATACTCAAAATACTTACTCATCTTTTAAAAGATGCTTTAAAACAATTAAAATATGACTGTGCCTTACAGTACTGACTTCTTTTTTTTCACAACTCCCTCTAGGAAACTGGTAATATTTTGATTTTGCAGGAGTATGAACTGAAGAGTGTTTCATCTGTAAGTGCCACCTGGTGAACACATGCTTTTGCAATTTTCTTTTTGGCATGTTCATGAAAATCTATCTGTTAGAAAAAAATCATATTAAGTTGAAATAGAATGGCACTATCTCATGAAGATCAAAACAAAGTGTTCAAAGTATTACATAAAAACATATATTAGTACATGCTATGACATCTTCTAGGTTCTACATCTATTGGTTAAAATTAATGAAGACATCAACATTTATGGCAAACTAATTCATGGTGGCAGTCTATAAATCCATGGCAACATGTTCACATTTAACATGCACCATTCCATATGAGTCATATATTCTTAGTACCCATTTGTGCTTACTCTCATTAGGTAGGATATTGCTTCATGAAAAACATTGGTGCAGATAAGATTGTTGCCATTCTATGTGAATTTTTTCCATCCACACTTACCATTATATTTGTTACATAAAATAGCTCTGACATCAAAAAATTTAAGCAATGCAGAAAAAAATATAAAATTCTATCTCCTTTATAGATTTATATCTTAGCACTGCTTTTAACATTAAATTGATTCAAAATATTTCTAATTATGGAGATCTAAATATTAACTCACTGTGAATTGATATATTTTGCTAATGTTGATTTCTAAATGAGTGACTGGAATTAATCAGTAAATTATTTACTAGCTTCACACTCTCAAAATGGAATGCTTTAGATTGCCTGTATAATTAGAAAGTAGGTTGAAGATAAGACAGCCACTTTAATCTTTATAAAGTCATAATCTTGTGTTAAGATTTGTAGATGCCACTCTTGTGGTAAAATTAAGCACTCAAAAGGTGCATAGTATTAAGGTTAAAGCCTTATATGTAATTACTAAGATAAGTATGTAGAAAGATGACATATTGGAAAATTATTACTCATGTTTGTGTGTATATATATATATATATATATATATATATATATATATATATATATATATATATATATATATATATTGATCCGGATTGATTTTCGATTCAATTGTTTTATTGCTAAAATTTAAAAAGGGAAAAACAACTTAATTTTCATTAAATGTCGTAAAATTTTTATTATTATTATTTAAAAAAAAAAGTGTATGTGTATTTAAACATATACTCGGTTATATTTAAATAGGGTATTTTAATTTTTGTTTCTAAAATTGATTTTAAAATAGTTTACTTTCATCATCTGTTTTAATCAATTTGATTAAAAAAACAGGTAATCTTGCTAATTATATATTCCTGTTGCTTTTATTTTAATCATTTTTAAAGTTAATTCTAAAAAGCGGGGATTTAATTGTGATGACATTTTGGTTTCAATAATCCCTGGTTGGAATTCTTAAATTAGATTGAGCAGGAAATTAATATTTGCCATGCCTAAGATATAGAATTAGAAACAACAAGGAAAGTTTTTCACGGGAAATTTAGCAAGGCAACGATAGCCCACCAATTTTAGGAGGATAGAGAGATTCAGTATTTCAGAGGACACTTGGATTCATGCCTGCTGAGAGTTATACCATTTTGGGTAGCAGTTTGGATATTTAATTCCTGCTAAAAACTTAAACAATTATTGACAAACTTCGTTACTGTGCAGGATGTCAAAATCTACTGCTATGAGTTTTGCCATCATCAGAATGTCTTGCTAATTTAAACAAAGGATGGACCCATGCCTGCCAGCTCTCCTTCAGTCATGCCTTGAGCCTCTAAAATAAACACTGCCTCTACCTTGCCACTGTGAAAGGACCTGAAAATGGTCTAAAGATAAATGTGCACATTCTATGTGAACTGTGCTTTATCGTAAGATGAAATTTTCTTTTATTCTTTCCAGGGTAAATTTTTTTAGTTAAATCACCGCTCAATCTAATAAACCTGTAATCTAAATTAATATTTAACCTTCTATTGATTAGCTATATTTATTCTCTTTTATTGTACTTTGCTGTGTGTATTGGAATCTTAGTTTTAAGATTCTAAGTTTGAGTTCAATTTTGTTTATTGAAGAGTAACATGTGAGTTCATCTATTTTTATGCCTAATTTTACTAAATGCTTTGGCAGTCGTGTGTATTTTGAATGTTTACCTGTAATTATTTTAGTAGCCCGAATTAATTTTAAATACTGTGTTTGCACTTTTACAAACCACCAAATCTTTTGGCTGGTGACTTTATTTTCATAGTCTTTGTTTCTTATATTTCTGAAAGCGGAAATTATAATTGTTTTTGCTTTGTAGTTTTATAAGTCGCCAGCAGGAAAACAATATTTATCCCTTTTGTAAATTACAGGTGAGAGAGACTTTCACTGCTGAAGTGTTTATAGCTTTCCTATTATTGTACTCATGTGCACTCTCCGATAGATTTATTTTGTATTTTCTTGTATAGCTTAAAATTAATCAGAGCGTGTACTCAGAGCTTGTGTCATTAATTTATTTTTTAATTATAATTATTGGTAATTCATTTTCTTTAAATTCTGGGGCAGATGTAACTGATTTTCTAATGATTTACTTGCCTCCTATTGAGACCTTTAATTCATAGATTTGTTTTCGTCAATCGTTTGGTTGGGGATTCGCCAGTCTTAATTGCTTGTTTTCCTTTCATTTTCAATTATATTTTTCAGTTGTTCTTGAGGTGAATCAATCACCTTTATTTTAAATGTAATAATAGGTGCAGCTTATATTGACAGATGACATTCATGGTCCAACACCTTTTCCGGACCTCGGAAATCTTGCCGGCGCTGGTTTCTTTGATTCATTTCAAGAACGTATTGTTTAAGTATCTGAAAGTAAAAGCCAATGTGTTGGCGAATCTTCTGCTGAATGAAATAGCTTCCTCCCTGTAGAATTCGTTATTAGAGAGTCAGTAAGTCTGCCAGGGAATTGTGTTTTTGTCTTTCTGGTACATGCCTGAGATAACCCTATTGATTTTCATGTACATTTTTTTTACAAGTTATTTTGTTCTTTAATAAAATTAGTAAATTGTTTAAATTTATTTGGCTGACGTTTGTCTTTGGTACTTTTATTTCTCAACTGTCTAAAGAATATTTAAGATATCTTGTTTCTCCCTGATTTAGTTCGGCAGATTTCGGTTCACATATCCTGTCCACCCATAAAATAAATGTCTAGTTCCAATTTTCAGACTAGTGGCGCCCTCAGAGTCAGTATATGTGAATCAGAGATCTTTCACCCATTACAATATATATATATATATATATATATATATTGTTGTAATGGGTTATATATATATATATATAACAAGGTAAGTTTGATATTCTCTCCAAAATATATGTAATATTCAAATCAATATATATATATATATATTGTACCATTTATTTATATACAGGGTACACATTACTATTTAATATTGTGTATCATTTAAATAAAAAAAGAGAGAACCCGATCTTTAATTTTATTTTTGTAATATAATGTTGTTTTAAGAAAAATGTACAGTGAAAGTTTAATTCTTTTTTAATATAAGTTAACTAAAATAAATTCAATGTTGGAAAGTGCATACTGAATAATTGATTCAAATAGTGAAAGAAAATTCCAAAGGTAAAAGATTGTTATCAGAAAGTCTGACTTTCTGATAGTAATTAAAAATGGCAGAAATTCTTAATGAGAAAACAGACTTTGTAAGAAAAAAAAGGAGAATAATGTAGAAGTTTATAATATAGAACAAAAGGTAAAAAGGAATATGTGCAGAACTTATAAAAAGAATCTGGGAATATAAAAGAAGCCGACAGATTTGAAAAGTGTCTTTTGTTGTTCCAGAGAGTGTTGAGCAATTTGAAGTGCCTCATATTTTTTATACAAAAAAAAATATTAATAAAATGTTTCCACTTAGATATGAACTGAAATCGCTCACCATGAGTGAGTAGAACTCTATCATTTTCTGACATTTTCTCTCGACAAAAGTCACCTAGATCATCGTCTGGCTCTACCTAAATTTGATTGGAGATTTGGAAGAAGTGAAACTAAAAAAAAACAACTACTGTGGACTAACCACTGACTGAATTGGACATCGGAAGATCAATGACCTATTTAAATACCAACTTACCAGTAAATTAATGGCTATAACTTTTACATAAAGTTTTATAAATAGAGATTTGAATGAAATGTTATCCCATAATTTTTTTGGATCGAGATTTGTGAACTGAAAAGTGAACAAAACTGTTACCATGGAGAAATAAGACACCAAATAGTTATTACTTCAATATTTGAATCAAATTATTAAATTCATATGCACAATACTTTCCAATATTATATTTTTGTCAATCTTAAATATTAAAAGTTTGACGGGCTAGAATAAATCTTTATTATTAGCTTAACTTTCATTGTGCATGTATAAAATTAATGTTATTATATTTAAGTTTTATATTTAGTTATTTAAATTCAAATTAGTATACAAATTACCTTTGCTAAATAGATTTATTTTTCTTAATTAAGTCAAAGGGGAATATCTTCTACTTAACGGGAATTTTAATCCAGATCATATAATTATTACTTTACAAGATACAATATGTTTGATGCAGGCTCAGTGGGTCTAACGACTCTGGTGCCCTCATGTAGAAATTAAAAACTGATCCAGCTCACAATTGTACTCGGTAATAATTCAAGGCTGAGCTGATCAGGAAAGATAGTTATGTTTTTAGAATAATAATGAAACGTTCTTCTTTTTTTTAAATAAAATAAATGAACATTTATTTTTCTTTTACATAACTTGATCAACTCGCACATTTATAATGCGTATAGAGGCCTAGAAATATGGAAAACGTTACAATTATATATATATATATAACCGAATATTTGTAAATACAATAACTAAATAATTAAAAAATGTATCCACTTAGGAGTGCTTTTGATTATCACAGTAATCTTTGCCAAGTAAAGCTTTGAAATGCTAACTTTCCCATAATTCCATGATCTTTATGTTTGCTGCTTGCCTGTTAATTAAGTCATGTTTATATTTGTATATTAACATAGCTTAAAATAGTTAGAAATCAATGCATGTTGGATTACTGTATGTCCATTAAACCAATAGTAAAAAAAGGATATATTTCATATAAATCCAAAGTGCCAATGTCACACAAAATGGCAGGTTTGAAGTCCTTCTTATTTAGAAATAATAGACTTTGCAAATATTCATCGGATAAAGGCAAAAATATTGAAATATATTCAAATGAATTGTTAAATGTTGGCTACAGTTATAATCATATATATATATATTGTAGATATGTATATATAGTATTCAATTATTAAAAAAAATTTTTTTTTTCTTTTATACATACAGAGATTTATATGTATAGATTTATTATTATGAATAAGCAGTTTTGTGATTTATTATATAATTTTTTTTTATTAAATAATATGTGTTAAATTTATTTAACTTTCATTTTGTTAAAATAGAGTAAATCAGAAAAGTGTAAAATAAGGCAATTAAGATTGTTAGATTAGGAGATAAAAAATGTACACATGTGAAAGAATGAATACATCTGTACAAACACAAAGATGCTTTTACACGTATTCCTGATGGCTATAGATTCCAGGTTTGTTGTTATCTGTGTCTTAAGATTATTTTTACAAAAGAGGTGCTTTGATGTAGATAATGATAGCGATCAATTTTAAGTCTTTATTGATTGTGACCGACGTCAAACTTGTGAAGCTTTGATTTTTTTTTAAGATAAAGATTTCCAGATGTTTTTTTTTCTTTGGTTGAAATTCGCGATATAAATGATTGAAACAATTTTTTTAATCAGTTAGTCTTAAATTTCTTTAGAGAGATGATGAGTTAGTCATTAATTTTTTTAGAGAGAGAGTCACTCAGATTATTATTATTATTTTGAGACTCAACTCAGTCGGTCCTTCCTTGTTATTATTCTTAAGCAGAAATGTAAGCTCTGATTTTTTTTTAAAAGAGAGTGAACGCTTTAATTTTTTTTCTCACTCTTTGAAAGTTGAAAAAAAAAGAGCAAATGAAATGTGCGTTTATATAAAGCAATTTCCAGCAATATTAAAGAAGAGGAGAGAAATGGAACAAGATTGAATTTATTAGAAGTTAGTAATAATTATATAAAAATGATATTAACATATTTGGTTATGCATAATACTATGCCTCTGCATTGCTAAACCATTTTTTTCTGCTTCCTGGTTAATACAGAATGAGTCAAAATCGCTGATCTGTCTATGAAGTCATGTATCCAGTAATAACCAACAAAATGATAGATTTTGAAGCCAACCACACAAGCTATATGGAATGCTTTGTTTCTAGTTCCTGGCTTATTAAAAGCTCATTACCTTCGAATGAATGGAGAAGAGGAAATAGGAGGAAAAGAAAATTTATAACAGCCATGTAGAACCAAGTTTGAAGCCATAAATCAAATTTTTGTTGATTTACCTCAATCATCTAAAGTGTCAACAGCAATTATTTTTTTTAAAGGAGAGAGACAAGCAAATCCACCGGTACCTACTTATTCAAAGTACTTATAATAACTTTTTTTTTAAATGGTAGAAGGAAGCCAATCAACAGTGAATAATAATGGAATTGAAGAAACAAGCAAGTCAATTGATTCAGCATTATCTTAAAAGTATCTGCAATAACTTTCTTTTTTGTTGTTGTTGTTGTTGGTGAGCAAAGAAAAGCAGTCTGAAAATTCAAACTCAGGACATTAATAAGAAGTAAAAAGTAGACGGGTAAATATGAACTTTCTTTAACCGATTTTATTCTTTTACTTATTAAAAGTAAACCTTAATTTACTGGTCAAAGCAATTTTCTTTTTTGATACAGAAACATTAAAGACTTGTTTATCTATAGTTATTTGCAATATCTCACAACATAGCACAAACATAGTTTAAATCTTTAAACTTAAATTTTTCATTATTTTTTTTTTTTTTTTTTTTTTATTATATATTGTAATGTTGAAATGTTTTTTTTTTTAATTGTTCTTCAGTTGTTAATGATAATGAGCAACCTATAGATATATGCATTTATAATGTTTTTTATTTTTATTTTATCTTGTTGCATATTAAAAATTAATATATGTATTTTATTTTCTTTCGCTATAAGGTTGCAAAAGAAAAAGATATTTTTATATATGTAATTTATGGGTATACATTTTAAACATATATGTTAACATTACCGAATGCGTGAATGTGTAACTGCTTATCCAAACACATCAAAGAATAGGTTATATATGATTAGTTTAAAATGGTAAATTGAAAAGTAGGGCATTACATTTGAATGGAAATGAAATAACATATACAAGTTTCACCTGAAATTTATTTTATGATATGATGAGTAAGAAAAGTCTTAAATAAGCATTTATAGAATATGTATTTTTTTTTCTAATATTGATTTAAGTCAGCTTATTTTGAGATATCAAGAAAAATGACAAACCTATATATTAAGTTTATTTGCTTATACTTATATAAATTTTTATATTAATAAGCCATTTATTTAATTGTCGATTTGACTTTAAAGAAGGAAAGAAAGAGTAGTAGTGTTAATAAAATATAATTATATATCTTAATTGGTTTCCGAGTTATTATTAAGAATATTGTGTTTTGTTTTTTTGTCTTAATTCTATCATTTTAATTCATCATCATTGCTCGCAGTTATTAAGTATTACCATTCGTATATATTGAGCAATCACTTGCAAATATTAAGCGTCCACAAAATAATAGGTAAACTAGAATGTTGATATTTAAGTATTTAAGGATTATGCTTGAGAATAACCAAATTTTGATAATTATAGTTCAACATAGAAAGCTAAAATTGTGTTGTGTCCATGAATTTAGATCATCCTCATCAAAAATGGATATCATGTTATTAGTTAAAAATGTTTCAAATAATACTATATAAAAGTTATGATCGCCATCAATCATCATTAATAAATTATAATCATTAAATTTAATGTTTAGCGTAATGAATATATTTTAGTAAATAGGGGTTTATAGAAAATTGAATATTATGCAAAGAGATTCATGATGATCAATCATCACCATTAGTATTATTAAATCCCAGTATGAAATAGGATAATTTTAATAGATGCCTATAAGTTTATAAAGATGAATTTATTGTTGTGAGTTTATTGATAAGCCATGGCTGGTATCATCATCACTATTATAATCATTATTATGATATCACTATTATTATCATTATTATGATATTATTATCATCATCATCATTATTACCTTTATTGTGATAAATAATCTAGTTAAATGGCCATCAATATCAATAATGGTCTTCACATGCTTGTTTGGAAGCCATTAATAGGATTATACATGTCTGTTCATCAATATACGCTAATGAGCTAGCAATGTCTATAAGAATCTTTGATCTATAGTATAAACTTTGGTAATATTGGGATCTTGTAATTTTATCAATATAGATAAAATGTAAGAATGTCATTTTTGTTCAATAGTCATCCAAGTCATGTGTAATAAATATGTACTGAATGAGTTTGAACTCAAGTACACTATAAATAGATACTTATCTAGATTGAAAACAATCTAGTGGCGCTCATGGGAAAACACATGTACTTAGCTAAACTGAATAAAAAGTGATATCATCCCTTTCCAACTTCATAATATTAGTTTTATAAAATATATTTTTTTATAAGTTGTCATGAATAGCACCCGTGTGTGCATATGACCATGAATGGTCTTATATATTTGGAAAGAAGAATAGGAAGGATTCTTTGTTAGAAGAACCTAGTATTGGAGATAAGCATAAGGCACTCCAGGAATCTCACAGTGGGTACTTTTATTCAGTTGCTATATTTAATATTATTTTTATTAGATGACAATGGCCAGTATGTTTTATTGTTCAAATGACTGCCCCAATATATAAATAAATACCAAGAATCTTTAATGCTGATATTTTCAAGTGGCACAGTGATTCTATAATTTCTTTATCTATGCTATGATGAATTAATATAGTTACAAATGGTACAGATTGGATAGGCATATATCTAATAATTAATAATTTCCCCTATCTAAATATTTATTATGGTTACAAATGTGACATATTAAAATAGTTACAAATTATAGTTACAAATACATATCTTTTATATTAATTTAATAATTACAAATACATATTATATTAATTTATAAATATTGTTACAATATATATATATATATATATATATATATATATATATATTATAACATATATATATATATATATATATATATATAATGTTGTTAGAGATTTTAATACAAAATATAAGAATAATAATTTTAATAATAATATTGATTCTCCTGCTAATAAAAATATGGATATCAATCCCATATATTTCAAATGATCAAGTGAATTTTATAAAGAAAATTTATAAAGGTAAATGTGATATTGCATTCTACACACCTCCTACATTAAATGAATTAATAAATAACTCCAAAGATAAAACCTCATTTGTAAATAAAAATTGTGTCATTTATAAATGGATATGTATGTGTGGCAGTGGATATATAAGTGAATCTAGATTTACATTGGAAAAAGAACTTAAGAACACTTGCTATTATTAAAATGAGTTCAGAAATCAAAACAAAATTGCATAGTAGATAATAATATTTCAGCATCTGTTTTTATGACCATAATAAATCATGTATTTATGGTTTGGACTTTAATTTTAACACTGTAAGAATATTGCAAATTGAAAAAAAATAACAATAAAAGAAAAATAAAGGAAGCTATGCTAATATACAAATATAAACATGACTTAATTAACAGGCAAGCACCAAACATTAAAATCATGAAATTATGGGAAAGTTAGCATTTCAAAGCTTTAGTTGACAAAGATTACTTGGATAATCAAAAGTGCTCCTAAGTGGATAAAATATTTTATTATTTAGTTACTGTATTTAGAAATATTCAGTTATATAATTATGTATAATGTTTTAAAAATACAGACATTGAATAGTAATATATATATATATATATATATATATATATATATATATATATATATATATATATATATATATATATATATATATATATAGAGAGAGAGAGAGAGAGAGAGAGAGAGAAGTTTTTGGTACTCCTATGGGCTCACCTATCTCAGGATTTATTCATTGAATATATAAAAACTCGTGCTTTAGAATCATCATCTTTAAAACCTCTCATTTGGCTCAGATACATACATGACACTTTTGTCATAAGGCAACATGGGAAAAATAAATTAGATGCTTTTTTCTTACATTTAAATAATATGCATCCTCATATTAAATTTACAATGGAGACAGAGTCTGATGGAAAACTCCCTTTTCTTGATGTTCTAGTCACCAGAACACCAAATAGTTTATCTTTTTTCTATTTACAGAAAGGATACACATACAGACAGATATTTGCATTTCCATTCTCATCATCACCCAACTCAGATAGTTTCTATAGCCAAAACTCTTTTAAATAGAGCAATTAACCTTTCAGATGAGAAACATCTGAAAGAAGAAATAAATCATATTAATAGTGTTTTATTAGCAAATAGTTATAATTACAAATTTATAAAAAAGCCTTATTTCAAGCCCAAAATAGACAAATAGGAAACAAAAAAATGATAAATCAGCTATTAGGATTTGTGTTCTATATGTAAAAAGAACTGCAGACAGTATCGGACGTATATTAAAATGCTATAATATAGATACAACATTTTCTGCTCATAAAAAGATCAGCAATATAATAACCAAGCCTAAGGATTTAATCCCTCTTGAATCTCATGGTGCCTATCAAATCTCATGCAAAAATTGTAAATCTTCTTACATAGGTATGAGTAATCATCGCATCAGTGTTAGAAGAGATGAGCATGCTAATGCAGTTAAACAACACTCATCATCATCAGCACTCTTACTCCATACTATAGATTCAGGTCATAAAATTGATTTTTCTAGTACCAGGATCATATCCAGATGTGATAATCTCTACCAATGCAAAATTAGAGAAGCCATTGAGATATTTAAAAGGCCAGATTGTATCAATAAGTGAGATGATACATGCAAACTTCCTCCTATTTGGAAAGATTTTTTTTAAAAAATATTCCTAAATTTAACATTTTTTGCTATTGGTGGAATTTTAACATTTTATTCAAATCAGTGATTGTAGCACCTCTACAACCATTTTTCTACCTTTTATAACTCTGTGGATGGCTTGTGTGACCAAGTTGAAATGTCAGTATATTAATATTAAAAGTTTTGAACATGGATGAACCCGCAAAATATGTATTATATATATATTAAATACGGTAAAATTCACATAAATTATAGTTATTTTATTAGAAGTACTTTCAACTATGTATCTTGTGTTTATCAACTATAAAACATTGAATAATCAAAAGGAGATATTTCACAAAACAAATAGTTCAATTTACTTTAGTTCTCCCACAATTATTTTATTATTACATTTGATGACTGTCAATTCATTAACATTTGATGATTTCTTGAAATCAACATAGCCTCTTTTATTTTATGTTTATTGTGTCAACATTCAATTTGCATAATTTTTATATTTTTATAATAAAATTTAAATCCATATTGACAAGATTTATTATGATCAAATATAACAGATGATGAAGGTTTATTTGCATCTTTTACTGAATGGTTCACTTTTTGAATTATATTATATAAAAGCGTATGTTCTTTTATTCTCTTCTCCAATGTACATTTAGATTCATTGATATATTATAAGCCACATTTACATATCAGAATATATATGATACTATTTTGATTAAAATTCAAATTTTGAATTTTAGAGTTAAGTAATCTAGTTGTATTATTTGTTGAAAAAAAAAACAATATGACACAAACCATTATAAATTCTCTTAATAAACTTGACCTACTTATTCAATACAAATGACATTGGAATCCATTTCATTTTGTTATTATTGTTATTTTTAAATTTATTATATTGTTGATTCCTTTTAAATTGCTGCTTGGAAAAAATATAATAATAATAATAATAATAATAATAATAATAATAATAATAATAATAATAGTAGTAGTAGTAGTAGTAGTAGTAGTAACAACAACAACAACAACAACAACAACAACAACAACAACAATAATAATAATAATAATAATAATAATAATAATAATAATAATAATAATAATAATAATAATAATAATAATAATAATAATAATAATAATAATAATAATAATAATAATAATAATAATAATAATAATAATAATAATAATAATAATAATAATAATAATAATAATAATAATAATAATAATAATAATAATAATAATAATAATAATAATAATATCAACAACAACAATAATAACAATATCTAATATGTTTTGACTTGAATGTCATGTTGGAATAATATTCTAACATGCATGTCCCAAATGAGCAAACAATATTGTTATGAAGAATTTTTATTTCAGAAAGATATTGTTGATAAGAAACTGTAGGTGTAGTTTCAGATAACTCATTATTTTATATAAAAGATATTCAATGAAAGTTTGAAGTATTTCTAACTTTTATGTATATTATCTGGAATTGGAGTTTAGGCTATGGAAACTTAAAAGATTTTCCTTGTCACAAAAGAAGGCATAAAAATATTTTCTAGATGAATGATAAATATTTAGTGCAACCAGGATCTATTAATGGATAATATTTCACTGTATGTATATTCTAAGTTAAATGGTAAAGGTGTAAGGGTAATTTATATGTTTACCTAGCATACAATATTAAGATAAATATTGACTTACTATTATCATTATAAAAATATTTGGAATAAATCTAATCAGGTGTGAAATTTACTGTGTTATTATAGACATTGCTGAATCAATCAATTATTATGTAATGAATTGCTTGTACATGTGAAAACTACATCATTATAAGACTGTGAAATCCTATTTGTAATGCAGATTTTCAGAAACTTACGTCTATTGTTGAGTCTCTAGCAATGTTCAGAGAGATATCAAATTTGCTAAATCATGAATTTTAAAAAAAAAAAAAAAATTGAACTTCACAAACATTCATTATTTACATCTTAATTCTAAAGTCCTGCGATAAGTTTCATGAATGATCAATCAGATTGATTTTTATTGATGTACCTTAAAATTCCATTACTTGATTTAGTAGTAAATATGTTGTATATAATAGTACTTTATAATAGAATTTGTTTTATAAAGGCAAGCAGTTAGTTATTCACTTAAATACATTAGCTAAAAAAAAGAAATGTCTCTAAAATTCATTGTATAACATAAGACTTATCTGATGAAAATGCCTTTCCTCTTGTTTTTTCTCTCTCTTTCTCCTTCTCTCTCTCTCTCTTTCTCCCTCTTCTCCATCCCTCTCTCTCTTTCTTTTGGAAGAGAGATTTTGCTCTGCAAGTAAGTAATTTATCTGTTCATTTGTGACAAGCTTGTATACAAACATATAAGTTAAATTATAAATAAATTACTATTTTAATGATATTTAGTTACTTTACCTTTGTCATATATAAAACTATTTAAACATATTTTGATTATATATATATATATATATATATATATATATATATATATATATATATATATATATATATATATATATATATAATAATATATAAAAGTTTCCAACCAGTAACCACCTAAACATTCACAATAAATATAGCAACCAATATTTCTAACTGCTGTCAAGGCAACCTTCACACCTTTTAATATATATATATATATATATATCTTCTACATTTTAATTAAATTTCCTATTTTAAATGATATATATATATATATATATATATATAAATATCCTATTTTAAATGATATATATATATATATATATATATATTGTAATGGTCAGGTTGGTACATTTGCTCAACAGACTGAGAGTCCAAGCCAGAGAACCAAAAGCTGACCAAGTCAGGATAGTAATACCCTACGTCTGATCATACCTTAACTCTCTCACTTGTGCTTCCAAGTCAACCCATCGCGAATGACATGCCTGAGGTTACACTCGATATCTCTTTAATCATGTTCCAGCCATAGCAAAGCAGTAAAACATGAGACATTTCCCCCTATTACATGCTCTAGACAACTTAATTAGTGATTCATAAGATAATGAGCAAGTAATGAGACTGAGACAAATTTATATTTCATAAATTTAATATAACATTTAATAAATACTAAAGCATAGTAACTGGTGTATAGCTGGCTCACATGCAGGTGTGTATTAATATCACAAAGCAATGAGTGGATTCTCATGGTTATAAACTAATATTACAAAGGAATGAGTGGATTCTCAAGGTTATAAAATAATAGTACTAAGCAATGAGTGGATTCTCAGGGTTATAAAATAATACCACAAAGCATATAAATTTTTAATAAGCTTATGTCATCTTTCATGTTCTAATTCATGCCATGTTTTATATATTGGAAATAGGTTATAGTTAGCCAGAGTGGTCAATTATTGGCAATTGATAGAGATTATATTATTGTTAAGTTTAAGATTATATTGTAATTACTAAGTTTAAGATTATATTATAAATATTAAGTTAAAGATTATATTATAAATATATTTAAAGTCATATTATAGAGATATTTGCGTGTTATATAATTGTTATACAGATAAACACATTAACTCAGATTCTAGATCGGATCAATGCCGAATGTACTTTTCTTTGAAACTGAACTGAGATGTGGTGGCAGTTGAGTGTCAGATTTTAGGGCATTATAAACTATAGTATCAGATTTGTGTGTCTCGAATGCATTCTTAATTGAGGTTTATTACCTAGTAAATGGTTCCATAACCGATCTGCTTGCTATAATTAAAGCGGCCTTTTTATTAAATGAACAGATAATTGGCTTATGAGCCTTTTGGAAATGCTTTGGTTCCATTAAATATGAATAACTGTCACATTTGCCTAAACTTTCGAGGCGTGACTTGATGAAATGCGAAGAAATGTCACAGTTACCTAAACTTTCGAGGCGTGACTTGACGTGGAACAATCTTGAAGTGGGCCATTATAGACATAGCAAGTAGATATGCATATTTGTGCAAATTAGCAATACATTCACAATGCTAAATTAATATTTTATAAATTAATTATGCCAAAATCTTAGCTTCTTCAGTGCTACTATCACCGGTCAGTTCATAAATGAGCTTATTAAATTATATGATAAAGGTGATAATGAGAATCTGATTTAAGGTTTTCAGCATAGCTACTTATTGTCTAATTAAATGAAGTTATAGCAAACTTAAGATTTTTTAGAGCGGGAATATTAATTATATGTAGTATAACCTACATCTAATATCAAACTGATTTTTAAATAATCTAAAATATGGGTTATAAAATAGCTCACGCAAAAGATTGATTTTTAACTAAATTACTCATCTTAAATAACTCATCAAAATAGACCTTACTAATAATGCAAAATGTTTTAAATAACGAATGCACACCTACATTTTAAATAGCTTACATAAAATATACTTTTTAAATAACTGGCAAAATACATATTTAAAATCACTTACGCAAATATAATTGTTGAATAACCTGGGCAAAATCTGCGTTTTAAATGACATACACAATATATACGTTTTAACTAACTTTAGCAAACATTTTCATTTTAGATAACTTGAGGAAAAGATGCATTTTAAATAATACACAAAATATACATTTTAAATAACTTTAGCAAAAGATTTTCATTTTAAATAACTTTAGCAAAGATGTGTTTTGAATAACTTGTTCGGGCATTATAAATACCGATTCGCTCTAGCATAAATAATAGTTTTATGTCAGAAAGGAGTTTTGGCTATATTCTTTATATCGCAATAATCTGATAATAAAAGTGATTACTCACTCCCCTCCCCCCGGTAATTTATTAACACACAAGACTCTGTTCCGATAAAACACAGCATAAATCAATAAACATGAACTTAAAACTATAGATAGATGGCATAAGAATAAAATGCATAAAATGATCAATAAGATTATAATTTAGAAATAAGAATTTGTTGTATGGTTTTATAGAAACTAGATGTTTAGGATTATTTAAAATTATTAATGATCAAGCAAGAATTTTGAGAGTGCTCTAAGATTTAAACAAATTTAAAATAAACATTTTAGTTGAATATTTAGAAAATATAATTAATTATGGGATTTATTTGTTAACTAGCTTTGATTACGTTTAGTTATGAAATGTAATATTTGACAGAAAGGATTTACCGGCAAAGTCTTTAAGGCATATACTTCTCTCTATATCCAGTCAGGTTGGGCTTCTCTTAGGTTTTAGTCTGGATGTAGCTTTGCAAATTTATTTCTGTGGGAGCTTTCCCCATTTCCCTGATCAGGAACTCTCTGATCTCTCAAGTACAGCTTTTTTTTTACTGTGCTGGGCATGGTGGAGGTTTTCTCTCATCGGTAGCCACTTATGGAAGAGCAAACGGCTGTCTCTTTGTCTTCTAGCCAACGGTCATCTTGGTAGCAGCTTGGATGGTAGTTTTCTAAGATTCAGCTTTCTTAAACGGCAGGAACAGTTTTCTTACTTAACTTTCAGCTCTGGTCTTGAGAAATAATTTTGGCAGCAATAACACTATTTTCACAGCAACAGGAAAAATTAAGACGGATGATGATGGATGGATGGAAAAGAATGACCTTGATGGCTATTTAGGCCCTTTTTATACTATATATTTGACAGTAGTTACCTCCTACTTTGAGTCATCCCACATCACCTGATGCCCGGATCGAACTAGCCTTTAACCAAATATCCAGTTAGTAAAATATTTAGTATAGATAAATCTGGACTTGGAAAGGCTCTATTGTTTTAATTGACATCATAGTTAAAAGATATTTTTTCGAGAGAATGGTCACAGCAATATGTATAGATTTTTGTATACACTAGTGCCTGACTGAATATTATAATTGGTCTAGGTTATAATTTTTAACTAGGTCAAATTTTGGCTAAAGATTTATTTTTAGAACGAAGTGTTAAAACTGATAAAACTTTCTGCTTGTGTAATTTTAAACAAAAAGAATTGAAAATTATCTGACTTGAAAATTATTCAAAATGAATACTGACTTAAAAAAAAAAATTATTTAGAATGAATATTGAAAAATAGGTAATATTATAAATTTAAACTTATTATGCTGCTATATAGATAAATTATAATTACACAGTTATATTTATTTTAGTTTTAACAAATCTAACTGAATGTGCCTGTATATAAATATTTGAGACTGTATTTTTATATGTATAATTAATAGGACGATTATATACACACATACCCTGCTATATTATAAGCAAAAAGTTTTTTAAAAATTTAAGAAATACACACCATCTGAGCATAACAAATACATACTATTATCGAAGATAATAGGTGAAACAGATGTAACTGTTTCAATATATATATATATATATATTGTAAATAATTTCAATATATATATATATATATATTGTAAATAAACAAAATTATACATAATTTTTGGTTTGTATAAATTAAATATTTTCTAAAGTACAAATTAATTAAATAATTTCTCAAGTACAATGTATAATCTCCTTTGTGCGGCCGCGTTACAAACCAATTGTAACTAAATAAAAGTCAATTCTAACAAATGAAAAGTTATGCTTTACTTTGTTAATTTTATAAAAACTTATTAAATTGACATACAATGTATTTGCAATCTTTCGATTTGTCATCCACAATGTATTTCAAATAGAACTAATATGATTGGGAGAGTTTACAAATATCACATATATTATTGGACCGTTTAAACTAATTATAAGTTTATTCTAACAAATGAGAATTTTTATTCAAATAGTTGCACATCCATGTTATGGATTAATTGTACTATATTTATATCTATATGGCAATTAAACACTTGCAGCTAAATTGTATGCCAATTGTAATAATTTAAGGATGGATCGATGAATGCTTCATCATTCCCAGCTAACACTATATATAAAGCCTACTGGGATGGCAATTATTGTAGAACATTTATAATTGTAATTGCCAGAGTGCCAAATTGCAACTTTAATAAAATATAAAGGTTAAATCTCACTTCAATAATTTTAAGTAATAATATTTAATGAATGGGTTATAATAATCAGTCGATTCAGAGAACACTGATAATGCATTAAAATCTATAATATTAATATATTTGGAAATTCTTGGTTATTCTGAGTACACTCCCCATTCACCATTATTAAAACCACAATTATTTTTATTCTAATTACAAAGGTCTCTATCCATCTCCACCTTCCTGATCCACTCCTCCATTAACATCACATCCATAGGTCTATTACACTATTATCTATTTTATTATTAAAATATTTATTTTTTTGCTAGCTCATTTCCCCTTATAATCTCTTCTCAGGGTTATTAGAACAATTAGGTGTGGAAATTGAATAAGCTGTGGCAGATCATTGATGATAAACACTCCTCTCTTGATCACCTCCAAAGTGATCTTGGACTGTCTTTAATGTAGTGTAACATCTATTTACATTAAAGCTCAGAAAAATTTAAGCTTATTAAATCTTTTAGAAATACATTATAAACCTATTCACTATTATAGCAAAATTATAAAGAAGTGAGTCTAGAGAGGTGTTTGAATACAATGGATGGAGAATGGATTTTATGTCCATCCCCTGCATCCTCTATCACTCAATAATTATCTCTATTCACAGTTCACATCTCAAATATAGTAAATTATTTGATAATTCTAAGTATCTGAAATTAACCATTTTAAATAACTTTACTGGATATTATTTACGTACATGATAATTTAAATTTTAATAATAATAATATGTTGATGTATGATGGATTGAGATATCTAGATAATAATAACCCACAAAAACATTGAGACATACGCAAATTTTATTTGAAACAAATAAATTTTATTTAACAAACTACAATTCAATACATAAACATATACCCATTTGCTTGATGACTCGCATAGTTTTCCCTTTATTTATAACCATATTATATACAAAAAAATCTAAACATATATCTATCCCTACATCAATGGATAACGTCAATAAGTTTAAAATAACAATATTTATTTCCTAATTATCAAAGAATTCTCTTTACCATGGAGTAAAAAATAATATTTACATTCACATATATATTATATTTACGCTTTCATTTTTAACCTAGATACAGCTAATACCAAATTTCTTCCCATGTTTAATGCTTTTAAATTCCTGATTTGCTTTGAGAGCTAATTTTTTCCATAATCAAATTTAATAATTTTATTTAACCATTTTGGATTAACATTCCCTCCTCGCAAATTTCTTAATCTTATCCTATCCTTCTGATCGAACATTTTTTTGCGCTAATCTTTCCATAGAGATACTTTATGAATGGTGGCATTAAGTCAATGTAAATAAATCAGCATCTAGATCAATCATCATCATTGTGCGCACAGTCTATATTCATGTTCTTATGACATAATAATATTTTAACAGTATTACCTTTCCAGCGAAGTTCTCAGCTGGCTATGCAAATATTTATTAAATAATTTCATATATGCATTGATTATGCTTAAACATTCATAATTTTTATTTAACTCTTAATTTCACATTTATTAACTTTATTAGTTTTGGCTCGAATGATAAATTAACTAGATCAACAAAACAATATTCAAGTACACCAATTGCATATATATTATCTGCATTCATCCCGACATCAAATTGAGTTTGTGACCTTGTATTCCACCTTTATAAATATTGCTTATAATAGCGATTTTTCATACAACCATAAGGAATATCAAACATTAATATGAGGCAGGTAGTGACCCAAATAAGAGAAAACATTTTCATTAAAGTTTAGATATACAAAAATACTTAGGTATACCTATTACCTCTGGCCATTAATAAAGAAACCTACTTACAGTGTAGAGAATAATCAAGTGGGAAAACTCTTCCACTGGGTTCAAATACTTTATGGATATAGCATAAATATCTTAGTGAACTATAATTCACTGGCTTGTGAAGACTTTTGTCTATCCACATGACATACAGGTTGAAACATCAACTTCTACAAGTAAAACTGTCATATCTTTAAAATTCTTGTGAATTAGTGCACTGGAATATGAGCCAATAAATTTTCCAAGCATTAATCAGCTTGTATCTGACCTTAAATTTATGATAACAACAATGAGAAATAATAAGAAATGTGTATTAAAATCTATATTTCCATGCACTTTTATAAGAAAATGATGATGTTTTAGGTCAATAATCATGCAATTTTATAAGTCTAAGCATTTGACAGTAACTTCTGATATGATTCATTCAAAACATTTCCCTTAATAATGATATCTCTCATTTTTTCATTTCTTTAAAAAATGTTTGTTAAGCATTTTAAATAAGGCACATCAGAACGACATGACATCAATTTCACCTACACACAAAATGACAAATATAGAAAAAGCATTTAAATAAACACATACAAAATCATCTGATATCCATCAATATTTCTACACCCAAAATAACACAATTATAATTACAACACAAATTAATTTTAAAATGGATATACATACTTAAACATAAAGAAAGAAATTCTAATAATCTGATATCAATCAATTTTTCTACACCAAAAATAACACAACTATAATTACAACATGAATTAATTTTAAAATGGATATACATACTCAAACATAAAGAAAGAAATTCTTTTTTTTTCTATATTAAAAGTCCTACATAAATAGTGAAGAATAAACAAAAAATATACTTATATACAGTCCTTTGGCAAGTGTCCTCCAAGTTCCTGGTTTCCATTCCACCTTAATTCGTTTGTAGAAGTACATGAGCCTTTGTAGCAAAAAGTTCTGGTGATGGCGTTTGATTCCTCTGCGATCATATATATATAATTTTTATTTGGCTGAACCAAATTCCTCATTTTTAATTTTATGCAGATTACAGCTAAACAGCATTCCTTTAACTTTTTCAAGATATATGTCCATTTCTGATTGTCTTTTTCCATCTTTGAATTCATATTATACTTAAATTGAACGCTTACATATATGATATCTAACTTCTGGGTTTTAAATTTTACTATTTGCTGATCCAACCATGACAACTGGTTAACTTCTGGAGATTAAAATGTGTGCCCACTCAACATTTATTCAATTAACATTGTCTTTTCTTAATACAATGTTAAATTTAGCAAAGTCATTCTTAAAAGACAAAAGAGCAATAATAATAATTTTTTTAAAGAAAATATTTCTTTATATTATATAGCACAGTTTCTCTGTAAGTCAATGAAAGAAAAACATTCAAACAGAAAGTTTTAAAATAGAATAGCCCCCCCCCCCCTTCTGCTAAACCACATAGATTTTATAGAGTCTGCCATCTGGTCATTCTCTTTCTTAATTAATTGACTTTTATTCCCTTTTCGTCTGGATAATTTTAACCTTTTGCTCTTTTAGAAAAACATGCCAAATTCACTTCTGCATTTTAACAAATTACCAACAATTAATTCTACATTCAACAGCTATAATTGCCAATTAATTTGACATTCAGCAGACCATCACCTTTAATTGTATACTGATATTCCTTGGTGAAATCTATATCATTTAAATGGCTCTGTTAATTTACTGGGTGATACAACACCCGTAAAATCCACAATAAAAGTAAATAACAGAAAATATCTCTTCCCCCTTTTACTTTCCCCATTAAATAATGAAACAAAATATATATTGCAGCCCAGTTTCAAACCCAGACCTTTGAACTAAAATTTGGCTGTGAATATTAAACTTATTAAAATGACTTAATTTCTTAAAGATTTCCTTACAACATGACAAGGAATGATTATTAATTGTGAATTTTACACTTAAGATCCACAATTAGATTAAATACACACACAGCTGCATGTATACATTTCTTTAATTAACCTATTTAATACTTTAATTCTTATAAGTATTGCTATTTTTTTCCTCATTCAATCTCAGGAACTATTTCCTTCCTCATTTAATCTCAGGAACTATTTATTTCTATCCCATTATTATAAAATTATGACCCTTCATTATCACTATCTCACATAGTTGTAAGAGTAACACATCTCCTCCCTCTTCTCAGTCAACCTATTAAATAATGCATACATCTTGCTTTTTTCAAATATATTTTTAATACTAACTTGACCCATGAATTAAAATAAAATAATCTTCTGGTTAGAAATACCTTAATAATAAATTTTCGGATTATTTACCCAGTCAAATGTATGCAATCCCTATAAATATGGGTTTGAAATTGGTCTTGGCTAAAATTTTGCTTATTAAAGAAAATATATATATATATATATAAACTATGAGGAAAATTTTGTTTGAACCTTTTCTTGCATAGTTAACTCAAAAAAATGGAGTCTTGGACAAATTCAAGGTCTACAATATATATATATATATATATATATATATATATATATATATTGTAGACCTATATGGTTGATGATATATATATATATATATATATATATATATATATCATCAACCATTATCATTCCACTGCAGGATGAAGGTCTCTCTAAGTTTAATCCATCTTTTCTGGTCTTTAGCTTCTCTTCCCCACATCACCCCTACACACTTTCTTACTTCATCCACCCATCTCACATGTGGTCTCTTTCTGGGTTTTTTACAATCTTTTGAATCCAGTTTAAGATTTCAATTGTCCATCTATTATCATCTCTTTTAGCAATATGTTCAGCCCAACTCCACTTGTCTTTCAATTTTTTCAATGAGGTCAGTAACACCTGTTTGTTCTCTTACCCATACATTGTTATTTCAATCTTTTCTTGTTACTCCCAATATGCATGTCTCCATACTTCTTTGAGTCATCTGGAGTCTCTGTACTGCTCTTTTATTAAGTGTCCAAGTCTCAAATCTATAGGTAAGAACTGATAAAACACATTTGTTAAAAACCTTCTTTTTCAAACATGTAGGCATATTTCCTTTTAGTATCAAGTTATTTCTACAAAAAGCACTTCAACCAAGTTTAATTCTATGATTAATTTCATCCATTATGTTTCCATCTGTATTAAAAATCTGATCAAGACATTTGTAACTATTAACTTCTTCTAACTCATCATAATCAATCTTTATTTTCATATTTTTAGCAAATCAATTAAACATTACTTTAGTCTTTTTAACATTTATCTGTAGTTCTACTTTCCTACTTTCATCTGATAACTCCTGCAACATTTTCTGCAGCTCTGTAGTATTATTTGAAAAAACAACTATATTATCTGCAAAACCTAAATGACTTAAATAATCTATATTTACTTTCATTCCTTTAGTTTACCATTTTAATCCACAAACTATTTCTTGCATCACTGTTGTAAAAAGTATTGGATATATGGAGTCATCTTGTCTTACACCTTTCTCAATGTTGAATTTCCCAGTCTCATTAAGTAATCTAATAATTGCTGTTGCATTTTTATAAATGTGTTTAAAATATGACAATATCCTGGTTCTATACCTAGATGATCCAACGCTTTAATCACTGTAGAAATGTTTATAGAATAAAAATGCCTTTTCACAATCTACAAATCCAAAACATAATTGCAACTCATATTCATTTATCCTTTCTACAACTTCTCTCAATATCTGGATATAATCTACTGTACTAAAACCACTTTTAAATCCAGCTTGTTCTCTTGGTTGTTGGAAATCCAATGTTCTCTTTGGATGAGTTGTAATTATCTTGGTAAATTTTTTTATATAAAACTGATAAAAGGCTGTTATGTCTGTAATGTCTAATAACTTCTTTATAACCTTTTTTAAATATTGATATTATTACTGCATTCTTCCAATCATCTGGTCCATCTTTATCTTTTAGACATTTGGTATATAACTTTGCTATTTTTTTTTTATATTTCTTCATCTGCTTCTTTTAATATATCTATTATAATTCCATCAGTACCTGGAGCCATTCCTTTCTTCATACATTTAATTGCATATTTCATTTTTTTCATTTAAAATGTTGGGCAATTCAGAAGATGTAATAGATATAGGAGTTTCTTGTTCTTTATTACTATATAATTATTGATAAAAGTCTTCTACCCATTTCATGATGTCCTCTCTCTTTTTAGTAATAATTCCATCTTTTTTTTTATTGCACATATAAATATCCTACCAATACCAAAATGTTGTTTTACATTCTTGAGATTTTTTTTCTTCTACAGATTTCCTTGCTAGTTCAGAGTTATGCTTTCTTATATCAGTTTTTTTCTCTTTTCCTTACCATTTTACAAAATTCGAAATATTCAATCCTTTTTAATGCATCATTTTTGTGTATATTCATATTCCTTTTTTTTTTCATAAATTCTCTAATCTCAGTAGAGATTTTATTGGTTCAATTGCTGCTCATATCTATCAGCTATCTTTGTTGCAGTGTTTAAAAGTGTTTCAGTTATTTTCATATTAATTTCATTCAATTCTAAATCATGTTCAAAATATTTTAATATTTGAAACCGATTTGTAAGTTCTAATTTAAATTCATTAGAATGTTTTTGAAGATTAGGAATATCAACTGTAAAAATTGTTTTTCTTAATAATTTTTGTCACTCTAGTTTTGCATTAACTCGTATCTTACATGTTATTAATCGATGATCAATTCCTGTGTTAAATTTATTAAGCACATTACAATCTTGAAATATGTATTTCTGTTAGTCAAAATATAATCCAATTCCACTGTACCTTCATTGGGATGCTTCCATGTCCATTTCCTTTTAACCTTTTTCTTAAAGACAGAATTCATAAAATAATGTTTTTTTTTCTTTTTTTACAAAACTCCACTTGTCTATGTCCTCTCTCATTTCTATTACCACAACCAAAATTACCTACAGCACTTTCATTTTTTATTTGTTTACCAATTCTAGCATTAAAGTCTCCCATAACAATTTTAAAATGTTGTTTACCCTGTTTGAAAGCCTTTTCTACATCAATATAAAAATCTTCTACTACTTCATCACTATGACAACTTGTTGGGCAAAAACCTGAATTCTCTGCATTTGGTATCCACTATTAAGTTGTATAACTAATCTTGCCACTCTGTCTGATACACCATCAATCTCCACAATGTTGTTCTTCCATTTTTTTATAATGAATTCTACTCCACTTGTATTTTTAATATGTGTGCTTTTATAATAGAGTACACGTCCACTTTTTAAATCAAATGTCTCTTCACCATTTCTTCTAATTTCACAAAGTCCAATAATGTCCCATTTAATATAAGAACTAATTCTTGCAATCTTCCTTCACTTGAAAGTGATCTGCAGTTATAAGTATCTAAATAAAAAGTCATCATCAAATGGTAGCCTCTGTCCACAATCAGGGATTCTTAGCACCCTCCACCTTCGGCCGCCAACCACTGCCTTGATTGGTGACTTTACCACCTCCTGGGAATAAGGACCATGATTTATTTTTGTTTGTCATAATTGTATATATGTATTGGAAAAATATTTATCATTTACACAAACATTCATTCTGCCTTATCAGCCAACTGGGAAGAAAGACCATGGTGTTCCTTGATCTCAAACTCAGAGGTAAAAAGCCAATAAACTCACCATGTTGGTTAATGCATGTTGGTGAGAAGCTCCTCCATGTTTGTATACTATATGAATACTCACATAGTAACAAGAGCTGTAATGACAAGAAGGTATGGAGTGGAGATTAGGAATTTACCCTGCTCAGTTCCTTTAATGCCTCCAAGAGGAATCAAAGGGTCTCCTTTCAGTTAATAGCAAACTCCTTTCTGCAGCCATATATATACATATATATATATATATATATATATATATATATATATTAATATATATATATATATATATATATATATATATCTGTTAATTAAAACAAAATTGTAATCACATAAAAATAAATATAATTGAAATACACTATTATAAACTGGTAATAAAAATTTCATCAATAGACAGGACACGTGCTTTGATATATCTAAACGTTGTCTACATAAATAATTTGCTTGTGTTTTGCATATTGTCATTAATATTATGTTCTGTACTACCTATTATTATTGCCATGAATATGAAGCACCTCGCCTCTAAAGCGCTAAACTGCTGATTATGTTATAGTCTTTTAGTTGTACTCTTTATAGCTTCTATCTCCAACGCTTTATACACCCCTAGTTTTATTTTATTATAAACAGTCTTTCAATCCGCAAAAATACTTTGGTTAATTTCTTAAACCTGCCTCAACTGATAACATGAAAATATGCGATTCATGGGATTTAAATTTATGAGGTTTGCTTCTACTTTGTTTTTTAATTTAATAGCAGTTGAGGCAGGTTTAAGAAATTAACCAAAGTATTTCTGTGGATTGAAAGAATGTTTATAAAATGTTGTTACGGTTATATTTATTATTTATATATCCAATTCAATTGTAGTATTTAAAAGTTGGCATTTTTTTATAAATGAATATTTGATAAATAAATGAATAAGAAATTTTAAAAAATCTAATTAATTATTTTCAGTATAATAATCTTTAATTAATCTAATATATCACTAACATTATAGTCTTTTTAAATTTATTTAATATTGTTACTCTTCAATTTTGTCACCGAATTAGTAAATATTTCAATTGTTTGCCAAACTATTCTAGTAGAAAGAACTCACAGCAAGATTTAAAAGACCTCCTTTAAGGAAGAAAATTTATAAGCGCTAGGCTTTTGTCTTCTACATTTTAATTAAAATTTCTATTTTAAATGATCTTTTTATTTTATATCTTTTATATAATCAATCATGATATCAAGGAAATGTCTATTATATAAGTGATTATAGTAAAACTACGTTATAAAACTTAATGAATCAAAATATAACACATATTGTGTAAGCATTAAATAAAAAAGTTATAAAATAATTTTCATATTTATTAATGTATTTTTTTATTTATTTATTACCAAGTAATATTTTACTATCAATATTTATTATAACGGTCTAGATCATATTTAATGCAAACCCAGTAATTTCTAAAACATACTCTTATGCTTCATAAGTAAGGTGCACTAAAAATATCATGGAAACACTACAGAGACTATGATGATGATGATGGTAATAATAATAATAATAATAATAATAATAATAATAATAATAATAATAATAATAATAATTATTATTATTATTATTATTATTATTATTATTATTATTATTATTATTATTATTATTAGTATTATTATTATTAAATACAAGTATATAGTCTGAACTGAACTTAATGCAATCTTCAAACATTTATGGACATGTGTCAATCTTTTTCACCCTCGAACTCATCACATTTTCAATGATATGCATCATTGAAGAGTTGGAGGGTGCAGAAGATTGAAGTCATTACAACTTGAAGACTTACTATCTTAATATAAACTGAGCACTGATTATTTATGTAGTATCCAAGATGATGACCCAGACCAATTGATGAGTGCTGGTTAAGCAAGTAAAATGTAACTTTGATATCATTTATATTTTCCACATGTACCTGCTCATGTGTATCAGTATATTTGTGAGGTGTTTAAAATTTTGAGTTCAAATCCCATCTAAGTAATAATAATAATAATAGCATCTGTGTTTCAAACTGTAGAGGGGTACATTGCCCTTCTTGGATATTGAGGTCCAGTTCTCTGATGTCACTAATATTGTGTTTTCTATATCTTGGAGCTAACTTGGGAATAGTTGGCCTATTCTTACTTTTATTAGTAGTATCTATTGGATGATAATTAAATTTTCTATTGAGCTGTTGAGGGTTAATTTTACTAACACAAGCATATGTTTGTATTATCTTAGACATTTGGAATTCAATGTTGGTAAAATTAGAAGAGGCTGAAATATTACTTTTACCATTTATAATTATTGGATTATTATTACTTTTGCTACTGATTTTTTTTAATATTATTTTTAACATTATTATCATTATTATCATCTTTGAACTTTGGAATTCAATATTAATGAAATGTGAACCAGCCACCTGGTGGGTCATGCGACAACTTATTTGCCATATTAATCATCAAATGATTGTTAGACAAATTATTTATTTTGTCAATTTTTGATGACAAATTTCAACAAATTTAATAAATGAGGTGTGAAGCAATTGAAGACAAAAATTTATAATAAGAGATAAGAATTTTATCTTGTCAAATGAAAGCTTTAAATGAATTTTAAGCAAACAAATCTGAAGCTTTTTAACTGAGTTGTTGGTAGTTGAACAACTCCGTAGCTACTCTTATGATAACCAATGAAAGATTCAACAATTTGATCTCAAGAGGATTATTTGAAACTTTTAAAATATTTTTCTAATAGGTCCATAATTCTATCTGCCACAGTCCTCAACGTTTCTCTATATAAATTTTCAAGGCAATTATTAGTTGATGCAATATTCTTGCATGGGCTGTGGAATACCATTACACATATTGTTGACCATCCAAATTTCAGGTATTTGATAATTGAGTTCTTTCAGACCACACAGAGAAACCAATTTCAAATACAAATAAAAACACTTGGAAACTTTGCTTTAATTATGTTGGATCCAAATCACTACATCTATATCAAAGACATACTCAAAATCCCCTACTTGGAATACACCGTTCAAGATTTCCAGCATATGTTGCAACCATTTGGTAAAGTTATGGCTTTTCACATCATATATTTAAAGAATACCTTTTTCCCATATCCCTAATAACAGGTTCAATTTCCAATTACAACTGCACCATGACATCTATTCAAACATAACTCCAACACAAATATTTCATCAAGAAGCTGTCCTATGGTGATATATCAAAGGTTTGAAACCCCAGTGCTACTCCTGTCAACAGCAGGATTATATAGAAATACAATGTAATAATGTACAAACTTCACTATCAAGAAATCCAACTGATCATCTAAATTTCCAAGTTAGCAAAGAAAAGTCAAAAACAAATTTTTCATGATTACACACATAACTAGCCAAGTATATATCCAAGGACATACTATTTATTCTATACACTCATCCACCCTCATCCTTAATCCACTACCATTTAATTTGACATTCTATGTGGCAGATAATGATAATGATAATTGTACTAACTTAACTGATATACAAACAACCCCTGACTCACATTATATTATTTCTAGAACTTCTCCCAACACACAAACTGAAGTCAACACTGTCTCAAATAAGGTTAATACTGCCATAGAAGATCTTATTTATAATCATACACATGACACTGTCCATACTCTTCAAAATAAAACCTCAACACATATCATTGATACAATTTTTCCATGTTTGCTGCCTATACCAATCATCCCCTTGCCACATGTCTAATGAAACAAAAAGAAAGCCTGGACATGACATCCAAAAAAACTCATCAACTTAAAAAGCAAAAACAGATGTGGATGGCCTGTTGATGCTAGACATGGACTCTGTAAAACAAGTCTCACCCTCATGCAAACTGATTGCCCATTCCCTGACTCCATAAATCAATCTGCCCCTACCTTCCACAAACAACATATACTCAACCATATACAGGATCTGTTTTTTGTAATACCTGTGCAAAGTTTTGAAGTTCAAAGTAGCAACACTCCATTTGTTCAAAACCAAGTAAAGAGCTCTAAATTTTCATGATCCAAAAGTACTCAAATTTTAAGTCTGTTATTGCATGTGTGGACTTCATAGACAATTGCCACACTATCATGGAAATTGCTAGACCCTCACCTATGTTACCCAGGAAACCCAACCATAAAAGATAAATCTGGTTTGTATCTGTAGATATAGCATTCCAGGGCATATAAAATTTATATAATCTTGTGCAAATCAATAAAACAACTTCTTTATATGTAAACTTATAACTACAGATTTCTCATGTAATCATCACAATCTAAGCTATGTAAAACCCTTGTAATTAATCCAGAGCATATAAAAACTCCTGTAATTATATGTAAATTAATAAATTAACTTGTGCATACATAAATCTAGAATTATACATTGCTCATGTAACCACAGCAATACATGTCATGTGAAACACTTGTAAATAACCCACAGCATGAAAAATTGTTGTAATTTCATGTAAATCAATAAGTCAATTTTTTCATATATATAAACATATTAATTGTCCATATAATCACAACAATCCAAACTATGTAAGGCTCTTGCAACTAATTCAGGGTATATACAAAATTTTGCAATCCTGTGTAAATCAATAAATCAGTTTTTATATTTGTAAACCTACAACTACCAATTGTCCATGTAAATACAGAAATCTAAGCTATTAAAAACACTGTAACTCTCTAAGACAAATAAAGTTTATCATTGAAACACAATATTAAAAATAATAATAGTAACAATGATGAAGATGATAATAATAATAATAATAATAATAATAATAATAATAATAATAACAACATAATAATAATAATAATAATAATAATAATAATAATAATAATAATAATAATAATAATAATAATAATAATAATAATAATAATAATAATAATAATAATAATAATAATAATAATAATAATAATAATAATAATAATAATAATAATAATAATAATAATAATGATCAATAGTAGTCTGTCCAATAGACAGGTCCAGAGAGTAGTCACTACATCAGTTCATCCATTCTTCCATTCCATTCTCTTCCTTACCCACTTCCTCAATTCCACATAACCCCTTCCATCTCGTATATCATCCAATAATGTCAATCTCTTCCGTCCTTTCTTTTTAATTCCACTCCACATTCCTTCCAAAACATCTTTCATTAAACTATAATCTTTTCTTAGTATATGTCCAATCCAGTTTCTCTTTCTCTCTTTGATACTTTCAATCAATCTTCTTTCCTCATTAACTCTTTTCAAAACTTCTTCATTTGTTATTTTATTCACCCAACTGATTTTTTTCCATTTTTCTCCATGTCCACATCTCAAAAGCTTCCAGTCGTTTCTTAATTTTATTACTCAATGTCCATGTCTCACAACCATACATTAATACACTCCACACATAACATTTAATTAATCTTTTCCTTAATTCTCTTTCCATAGGTCCACAAAATATCTTCTTTCTTTTTACAAATGTCACCTTTGCCAATGCTATTCTTCTTTTAACTTCATCTCCACTTCTTCCATCCTCACTCAACCAACAACCCAAATATCTAAATCCCTTCACCTGATGCACCATGTCATCATGGAATCCAATTTGCAGTCTTTTTGCATCTCTCCCTATCCATAAACACTTAGTCTTTTCAATATTAATCTTCATTCCATATGCCATACATCCTTCTTCCAATTTACTCAACATATTCTGAAGATCCTTTTCTTCCTCAGCAATAAGAGCCATATCATCAGCAAATCTTATACACTTTATTACTCTCCCTCCAACATTTGCTCCTCCACAGTCCAAATAATTATTTAGCATATATTCTAAATAAATATTAAATAAAACAGGTGACATACTACATCCTTGCATAACTCCACTTTCTATATCCACTTCATCAGTCTCATTACATACAAATCGAACTCTTATTCTTTGACCATTATACATATTCCATATCAATCTTTTTTTTCCAGAATACTCCTTTATCTCTTAAGAGAGACATCAGTTTATTCCAGCTTACTCTATCAAAAGCCTTTTCTAAATCTACAAAACATATACCAATTCCTTTATCTCTTTCAATATATCTTTCTGCAATTGTCCTAACAATACTAATAGCTTCTCTTGTGCCTTTCCCTATCCAAAAACCAAACTGTTCTTCAGCAATATAATAGTCAACCTTCCAATAAATCCTTTGAGTTAAAATTCTCAATAACACCTTAGAAACATGAGACAATACACTTATTGTCCTATACTCTTCACATTTAAAAGCTTTCTTCTTTTTAGCAATTGGAATCACTATAGTTCTTAAAAAATCTTCAGGCCAAACTCCACTATTATATATCAAATTGCAAAGTCCAACTATTTCATTCATAGTAAATTCTCCCATTTCTCTCAAAAATTATATAGGTACTGCATCAAATCCAATAGCCTTACCATTCTTCATTTGTGTGATTGCCTTTCTTACTTCATCTGGCAGTATGTCCACATCTCTATCATCCATTGCAACATCATCTTCATTTTCAAGTTCATAACTAATTAAATTATTTCCTCTACTAAACAGATACTGAATATATTCTTCCCATCTTTTTAATATATCATTACTATCGGTTAACCTTCTTCCATTCTTATCTGCAATCTATCATCCATTGCAACATCTTCTTCATTTTCAAGTTCATAACTAATTAAATTATTTCCTCTACTAAACAGATACTGAATATATTATTCCCATCTTTTTAATATATCATTACTATCGGTTAATCTTCTTCCATTCTTATCTGCAATCTCTCTTGATACCCATGTCTTTTTCTCCCAAGAAATACTTTGTATTCTATCAAATGCTAGATCATATCTTTTCATCTGTTGAAACCTTTCTATCTCTTTACATTCTTGCTCCAACCACTTTTCTTTTGCTAAATCTGTTTCTCTTCTTAATTCATTATTAAATTTCCTATATTCCTTTTGCCCTTCCTCAGTATTTACATTCTTCCACCATCTCCGCACTTCCATCTTTTCCAACATACCTTTAGTTACCCAAGGTCTTTTAGCTTTTCTCGCATGAATAATACCTATTTCATTTTTTGCTATTTTCAAGAATCCTTCTTTAATTCTATTCCAACACTCATCATAGCTATTAATATAGTTCCCATCCTGAACAATTCTTTTAAATTCATTTTCACATATTAAACCAAATTTTCCTTTTTCCATTTGTCTCGATTTATCCAAGTCCCATCTTGTGTATCTTTTCCCTCTTTTAATTCTTTTTAAATTTAACTTTAATTTAGCCATCACCAAATTATGATCCGAATCTATATCAGCACCTGGAAAAGCATGTGAATCCTTAACAGCATTCTTATATCTATTCTGAATCAATATATAATCAATTTGATAATGTTCTTTGTTACCTGGAGCTTTCCATGTATACAATCTTCTAATATGATTTTTAAAACAAGTGTTTGCAATGACAAAGCCATTCTCTTTACAAAATTGTACAAGTCGACTACCCGTTTCATTTCTTTTTCCAATACCATAATTTCCAAAAATTTTCTCTTCCCTACCTTTCCCCACAACAGCATTCCAATCCCCCAATAGCATTATACATGCATTTTTTCCTTCACATTGAATACTTTCTTCTATCTTCTCATACATTTCATCAATTTCACTGTCATCATGAGTACTAGTTGGCATATAAACTTGTATAGTTACCAAATCCCTAGGATTTGCATTTATTCTCATCACCATCAGTCTATATTCTCATCACTATCAGTCTATCATTAATACCATCAAACTTTGCCACACTATTCCATATTTTCTTCCTCACATCAATGCCAACTCCATTAATTGACTTATCACCACCTGAATAAAACAACTTTACATCTCCACTACTTACTTCTCCACACCCCTCCCACCTCACTTCATTTAATCCCATTGCATCAATATTATTCAAATGCAACTCTCTTTTCAAATTCTCCAATTTCCCTCCTTTCCTCAAAGATCTAACATTCCACATTCCAATTCTCAGTGTATCCCCTCTCAATGAATTATATTTGTGAGGATTTCGCAGGTTGATGACCTGAGTAGCCTCATGTCCACTCCTGCTGGGCAAGACACCAAAGTTATTCTTAACTAAAGTCTCAACACCAAACATAATGATTCCTGTAGACATACTCATAATAAAACAAGGGAATTATAAGACAAAGTGGTTTCCCGTTGCCTTCTTTGCCCAGCAATAACCTCTTTAATAGGCTTAGTGCGCTAGCCAAATCCCATAAAATAAAAATCCAACTACCGCTTCCTCCTCATCGTTGTCACCTCTAGTGATCTTCCACTGACTTGGAAGAAATGCCGTTGCTGACCCAGCACCCAGTGGGGTGTTGACTTATTTAATGGCGGTCAACACTTGCCATTATACATCCACCATCATAGGAATTGTGGCACTTTATAGAAGTAAACACGCCACTGTCTCCTTCACCACTTCCTGATAGTGAATGTTGTCCCATTGTCAGCGACTGCTTATTTACAGTACTCTGCTTATTTGCAGCTAACCTTCATATCTGAAGCCCATACTCCTATCCGCAACCTGCAGATGCTCTGGGTGGCATGGGACCCATGCCTTATTCCCAGAATAATAATAATAATAATAATAATAATAATAATAATAATAATAATAATAATAATAATAATAATAATAATAATAATAATAATAATAATAATAATAATAATAATAATAATAATAATAATAATAAGAAGAAGAAGAAGAAGAAGAAGAAGAAGAAGAAGAAAAAGAAGAAGAAGAAGAAGAACAACAACAACAACAACAACAACAACAACAACAAAACAAGTGCTTGATAAAGTACAACCACTAAAATATTTAGGTTTGGAAGCTTGAGATCAAATATTTTGTTTTTTTATTGTTAGTTTTAATATCTTTGCCCATTCCTTGTTGTTATGAATTCCAAATAAACTGTATAGAATATCAAAACTACTTGTCGATGGTGTCAAAGAGATTTTGAAAATCATTAATTATATGTTATATGATTGCTTATGTTTTTTTATCTCCAATATAGTATTTTTTTCATATATATATATATATAAACATACCCTTGGATTTTTTTCAGTGATTTTTGAGTTAGTATTTTTATTTTGAATGTTTCATGGTGTACTAAAAGCACATTTATTTATAATAGTAATCCTTAAAAGTCACAATAACACATTTTGGATTAAGATAGTAATTATTGAAGAAAGTAACAGAAAATTAGTGTTGTATATTACCTATGGATAGATAGCCTGACACCTATAAGAATAAACAACCATATCAATTTTTTGCCTTAAATCATTTTAAAAAACATGTGACCAGGGCTCTTATGCTATTGAAAATTAATTAAAAAAAGTAAATGCAAAAATAAATCTCAGCCTTTTTTAATCGATTACAATCAAACACAAAAATAAACTTGATCACAATCAAAACTTTAAAATTAAAATGTTTTTTTTTTCAAAATAATTAAAACTTTGTTTGATTTTAATTACTGTGAGAAAAAAAAGCAAGAATCAAATAAAAATTGTTTTATTATAAAATCTATTGAAAATAAATATTACAAAATTTTAAAATATAGGTGAGTATGTGTGTTATTGCACATACTCTTAATACATAAACAAATATACACAAAACTTTTAAATAGTATTCTTTTAAAACTTTATAAAAATAAAAGTTAATTTCAATTTTGTGATGGAACATTTGAAGTGGATAAAGCATCCAGTGCAATATATATTTATATAGTAGTGAAATCCAAAATATAAGTCAGACACAGTATGTAAAGTAGATGTTCCATTTTTTTTATAATAGGACACATGAATCCTTTTGGTGGAATGATGGACCTTTGCAATATTCCAAGTCTCTTTCTATTTTATCTTCCTACCATCCCTCTCAACATATTGAAGAAAAAAAGATGTGCTCAATTGCAGTACATGATTGAAAAAATATTAATTTGTATGGACAACTTAATTTTGCTTTATTGTATAAATAAATATGCTAACAACTCTGGCAGGGCAAGAAATTTTATGTACAACCTAGAATGCTTGTTCAAAAAGTATTTTGCCTTTATGTTATTTAAAAGGTTATTGAGTGAGGTGATCTAAATATAACTCTAATGTGTCTCCAAAGATCTTTTGAGTGTTTTCTGCAATATGAGATATGTAAGGCAGGATTATCCATAGTTTGATGGGTTATTATTCTTAGAAACTTTGTTAATGTTATCATAATATTTTCCAACTGTTTTTATTAGTATGCTGTAGTTATATCTGACATTTTTTAAATACTTAATATAAGACATTATTAATATAGCTGTCAGCCTCATATTGTGCCTGATTTACATATTAGTCACCACTACTATATATGTGTATTATTAATGGCACATTTTTATTCAGCACTATGTTTCTGATAGCTATCTGCTGAAAACTGGATCAGCACATTTAAGACTTTCTCATTAGATTTATTTTACCATTACATATTACCTTGAACAATACAATGTTGGTAGAATATATATATATATATATATATATATATCTATATATATATATATTATACAAACATTACAAATATTATTTATATCAGTTACAATATATATTACAATTGAAATAATAAATTTAATGGTTTACAAACTATTACAAACAATCCTTAAATCCACAGAAGTACTTTCAGTTAATTTCTTAAACCTGCCTCAACTGCCATTAAATTAAAAAAAAACGTGGAAGCAGATGTCATCAATTCAAATCCCATGAATCTTATATTTTAATGTTAGCAACTTGTCGATTTATTAAATGCATTTTATTCCTCTTTATAAAAATTGCCACTTTAATTTTTCTTTTACTATGGTTTCTCTTTTCGTGAAGAATTTTCACATTTTCAAAATCAAATGTAAATTTATATTTACATGATTTTTTCATGATCAAAGAAAACTGAAGGAGACATTAAATCACCATTATTTTTACTTTTTACATGCTTATAAAATAATTCATGCTCCCTCAATCTCTTCTCAATACTGCCCCTAGATTTAGGATGTCATACCTGTCAAGCAGAAAAGTAATGTCATATATCAAATTTTTTGTGATTGTATGCTATCATATATAGGTGAATCTACGTGCAGTATTGAGAAAATATTGAGGGAACATGAATTGTTATATAAGCATGTAAATGTAAAAATAATGGTGATTTAATATCTCCTTCAGTTTTCTTTGATCATGAAAAATCATGTGAATATAAATTTACATTTGATTTTGAAAATGTGAAAATTCTTCATGAAGAGAGAAACCATAGTAAAAGCAAAATTAAAGAGGGAATTTTTATAAACAGGAATAAAATGCATTTAATAAATCAACAACCTTCTAACATTAAAATATGAGATTCGTAGAATTTGAATTGATGACGTTTGCTTCCGCTTTTGTTTTTGAATTTAATGGCAGTTGAGGCAGGTTAGAAAGTAACCAAAAGTATTTCTGCAGATTTAAGAATTGTTTGTAATAGTTTGTAAACCGTTAAATTTATTATTTCAAATATTATATATATATATATATATATATATATATATATATATATATATATATATATATATATATATATATATATATATATATATATATATATAATTTTATATATCCATGTAAAAGTGTATTGATAGAAAAAATAGCTTTATCCAATGAGCCAATTTATTAGTGCTTTTGTTTTAGAGTCAAATAAAGTAAGTTTCTCTTCATGTTCGATTTTATTAGTGCATCAATACCAAACAAAATTACATTTTGTTTGACTTGAATTTTTAATGCAAATATTGACATTAATAGTAATCTGCAGAGTTTATAAGAATAGTAGTTTTGCCTGTAAAAAATATTGTACTGAACTTTTGCCAATACTTAAATTAGATATCATAAATAATTTTATATATTAAAAAATAACTATACAAATTGTATTTTTATATTTTATTATATCCATCATCTAATATGAGTATTGAATGGCTTTATAAAAATTTAACTTTATTTACATATTCCAAGTACATTCAACTGTTAGTAATAGCACATCAAACAGGTTAGTATGTGCACAACATTTTGAGAGGTAATATTCACCCTTCTTCTTCAGGTATTGCTGGCCTGATCAGTGACTGTACTAGCATGGGATTCGAACCTGGATCCTTAGATCATTGAATATTGAAGTTTAAGGTAATATTCTAACCAATTGAGCCATTCTGTCAAAGGCAATAATTCAATACCCAAGAAACTAATGGTCCATGTTCAAATCCCATGTTAGTATTGTCACTGGTTAGACCAGCAACTCCTAAAGAAGCTGAGATAATAATATCTTTCAAAACATTGTGCATACACTAACCTGTATGATGTGTTATTACTAGCAGTTGAATGTATTTGTAATATTTAAATAAAGTTATTTTTTTCTAAAGCTATTCAATATACATATTAGATTATGCAAGTAATACAATCTAAAAAATACAACTAGAACACCATCAACACAACATTCAGGAAGACTAAACAAATATCCAAAACATTTGTCCATCCAAAGTTTATTTTAATTAAACGTTAAAATATAAAAATATCAGTATTATAATGCCAATTATAGGCACACATTTTTATCTTAACTTAGATAATTTATTAAATAGATTATATTCATGGTAACGTTTAAAATAGAATTGATAATAAAATTGTAATTACAATATTTGATTTGTTCTTTTTTTAAAAAAAAAAATGCTACTAATTATGCCAAATCTTATCAGTATGTCTATATCATCAAATTTTCCATATAAATAATTTAAGTGTGGCTATTATTGAATTATATACTTCTTTCTTTAATATCTATTACAATATTGATTATTCATTCAGAAAGTATGAAGTTCTACCATACTTTTTGTGGCACTGTGAATAAAATAATTGTAATGGTTCAAGTGAAATTTGAGTTTTAAAAACAGCATTCAATGAGCCATTGGTAAATAAGATTATTTATTTATTTATTTTAAGATAATATTAGAAATTGTTACCCCTTCCCTTATCTTGTTTGTAGTTAGTTGTGCAAAACGTTTATAATGTTGGCTAAAAATAGTTTTATTTCATATTTGTATCTTTCTTCCACATCTGATTGTTCTAGCCTAAAGCACACTTAGCTACTGTTAATAATGAATGTTAAAGTTAATAAACCTTTTTCTTAGCAAATGTTAGGAACATTTTTGACAACTAATTATTTTAATAAAAATATCTGCATTATATATATATAGTTTGAAAAATATTTTCAATAATTTGATTAAATAAGTTGTTTATAGTCAGAGATATATGGATAACATTTTTTTTATAATCAAGTAAAACTATAAATACATTAACAGTTTTTTTTATTTATTTTCTTTATTACTTTTACAATGCTTCATATAATTATAACCCATTATTGACGGTTTCCAGTGCCCCAACATTCTTTTTAGAAGTATACCAAACACAATACAAATAAAAGTGTATGTGTTTTTACTAAGGGTGTTTTTGCTTTCAAAAGTAGTCAAATAAATTGTTGATTATGCAACATCAATATAATGTTTTGTAATAAAGCATAATTTTGTGATGTCTAAAGCAATCATTAAAAAGAAATACAGATATGTATTAAGGCAAACCTTATTATTGGCAATGAAAGATTTTAAAGGAAACTTTATATAACCTACATCAAATAATGGTGCAATGGTTTAAATATTGTTTAATGTACATCTATTAAATTCAAAGTAAAATATCAATATCTGTATCATACATTTATAGAATGTTAATGGTTAAATAAATATTTTAATTTCGGTATATATATATATTATATAATGGATTATATATATATATATATATGTTTTGTATTTATATATATTTGTGTGTGTGTGTATATATATGTTTTGTATTTAGATATTTGGGCTGATTTTAAGATATAATGTAAGGCATGGATTTTCATATATAAACTAATATTCAAGGTCACTTTACTGCATATAATAGCTATTTTAAAAATAGGATATTTGTGTAATCATGCATTAATTACAATAATAGATTTGTGGAGGACTGATATATTTGGTATATCCATTAATAAATGTAAAAAAGAATATACCTGTTGGTCATTTTCTACGTAAATAGTTCATAATATTTTTTTTAAATGATTGAAAGATCATTATATACCTTGAGTTGTTGTTTATGATCTTTTATGTGATAATATTAGATTGTATAGTTTAATATTAATTTTGCCTTCATTGTATATGTAATTTTTTGCTATTTCTGTGCCTATGGGTAACTGGTTTTAATTATTTTTTTATTTAACTGAGTGCAGTTTTTTTAAAAAAAAATCATTGTATTGAACATATAAAGAGAAATTGTTTGTGGAAAGAAATATTTTATTGTTAACTTAAGTATAGATTTACTTTAAACATTGACTCAAATTTAGTGTGAAATTGAAATATCAACTGTTTTATTTTGAAGAATATAATTAAGGAACAAAACATATTAAATGTTTCGAAGGCATGTACAAAATGTAAAATAAATTAATGGAAACAAAAAAAAACTTGCCACATACTTCATTGCTTTGGTTTATATAATAATTAAAAATCTTTCCCTTACTTTTTATCTCTATATTTTAATCTTTTGCAAAGATGTTACTCTCTGTAATTTGAATGATCGTTGTATTTTATGAGTATCTTTAATAAATATAATAGTCAAACAATAATTATATTATAATAAATAGCAAAAAAAAAAAAATATGGAAAAATTCTGATCGTGTAAGGAAATTAACTGAATGATAATCTATTAAACAATTTTGTTTTAATAATATTTATTTTTAATGCGTCAAGAGATATTGATTAAAACTAAGTTATTAAAATGTTTTTAATTAGTATTTCTAATTATCTTTATTAGAATCTGTTTACTAGAGTTGATTAAATTATAACATTAATATTAAAATATTGCTGTCATTTAATATTACGTCCGAATATATTAAATTATTATTTTAAAATATAATTTATATAAATGTTCGTTTAATTGAAATAACAACTACGCTTACAAATTTCTTGTAGAGGATTTATCTTTCAATTATTTGTGAGTAGCAAAAGAAAGCAGTGGAGTTAGAGTTTTAAAACGATATCTTTTCACTTTGTTAGGTGCGTATTTGAAACAAAATATAACTCAACGCTTTGTTATTAATAGTTTAAGCAGTTAGTAAAATTTCTGAAAGATGCGTGTATCTTCTAATACATATATGTTCTATATCTAATTAGACGGGGTTTGAACTCAAATTTCAAGCGCTCTACAGCTATTCATTCCATCCTAAACAACGATATACGAGACAACATACACGTGAAAATAAGTGTACGTCATGTGATAATAGAACTGAAATCAAAATTATATTTGAATCTTGGTAACAAATGGCAAATGACCAATTTCTTTTAAATTATCTACTCAGACAACTTTCATCTGTTAATAATAATTAAGAGTATAATGGTAAATTACTGGTAGATATCTAACAAAAATCTCATTTAAAAATAATTGTAATTATTAATGTAATATTATCTTATAATTTTATATATACTGAAATAATAAAATCAAGTAATTAAGACTGAAATCAATTACTAATATATTATCTTTTCTTTTGAAAACAAATCTAAATTTAAATGTAAGCAATATTCCATATAATTTAGTTTTAATTATATAATAGCTTTTATTATAGAAAACATTACTTAATTTAAAACATATAATACAAAATAAAAAGTAACAATACTGAAATTTCCGACACATTTTAGTTTTTATGAAGAGAAAGACTCTGTATTTAATCCTTTTTTGACTGAATGGATTGATAATTTCAATTAAAGGTCATATTTTCTAATTGAAATCTGCCAGAGATAGATTACAAATATACATTGACTAACATTATATTGCAGTAGTTAAAGAAAACAATGAAATTATTTGTCTTAGCTATCTAAATGAGTTAATGTTTGCTTTAATAAATTTATATTTTATTGTTAACCAAATTATTTATTGATTGAACTCTGGCACAAATCATTATATTATAGAAAATAATTTTATTATACAATTTATCTTTTAAACAGGAAAAACTCTCCATACAGTAGTGCCACCATGTGCCAACCAGAGTAATCAATAGATGCCAGAAGGCTTGTGAATAAAATCCCCATCTAGTGCCTATTCATACAATACCCCCAGACTAGTTTATGTTTTGTGGCATTCATCAGTGAGGAGCCTTGGATCTGAAAGGACTGCACCTAGATCTTAGGATCTAATGCAACCCTCCAGCAGTGACCTTTCATCTCTACTTAACTACAAAACTATGAGAATGAAAACACAAAAATATTTTTAATCTAAGCTCAATAGCTTATATAGTCATATGGGTCTGAATTCAGTTCAGCACTTATACATTTTGGTGTCTTTGGCTCTTTAACAACCATAGCTACCACTATCCTATTAGGCGGATTGGTGTTAAACCACTAAAATCACATGATCGCCATCCCTTATGCTAGCACATAACTGTTATTAAACAGGCTTAGATTGAAAATATTATTGTGTTTTCAATTTCATTCTCATAGTTTTGTAGTTAAGTAGAGATAAAAGGTGGCAGCTGGACGATGCATTAGATCCTAAGATCTAGGTGCAGTGCTCTCAGATCGAAGGCTCCTAACTGATGAAAGCCACAAGCCAGAAACTAGTCTAGGGATACTGGATGAGTAGACACTAGATGGGGATTTTATGCACAAGCCTTCTAGTATCCACTGATTACTCTGTTTGGCACAGGGTGGCACTACTGTATGGAAAGTTTTGCCTGTTTAATAACAGTTATGTGATAGCATAAGAAATGGTGATTATGTGAAATTTATCTTTTATTACTAAAATAGTTAACTATATATCCCAGACTATATCTTATTAGTGAGTAAACCATTCCTCATGGAATTTTATTTTCCTTTTGCCAAGCAAAAAATGAGTATTTAGAATACATTGGTACCTTACAAATTGTATAAATCCATTACAGATGTAAATCTAAATAATTATAAAACCATTTGTAGTGCAACCTTTTTATTTGCCTATTTAATAGTTATATTTTAGCCGACTAAGTATAACATTTATTTATTACATTTTGGATTGCCCAATTATGTAAGGCATAATTGGAGGAAGCTACATTGTTTATAATAATTTCCATTATATGATGGTTATTCAAATATGTAGGGCATATATTGAACACTCATATTTACTTATCATTAATTTGATTGCCTAGATTTATAGGACATATTATTGGTAAACAATTTATACTTATTATTATATTTATTATTGATAGTGATCAGAAATAGATATCCATTACCTTTGGCTTTTTATACACTTTCAATCTCATATTTGGTTGGGACCTATCAGGTGGAACATATTCTCTCATTACAAAACATTTTATTAAATCTTCTGAATACTATTAGTAAATCATTGTTCTATTTTTTGAGGTTTCTACATGTTGGCTTTATAACAAAATTAATTTTATTACAATAGTAATTTGGTTTGAGGAATTATATGCATCAGTAAACAATTTGCTAAATAACGTTTATATCCATGCAAGCTATTCAAACTTTCTTTTTATATTCAATAGGAATCTCATAAAATAACTTAATAATTTATCCTCTTTATATATTAGAAACATATAAATTGTGTATGATATAAATCTATACTTGAATTTTTTTATGTAAATTCAGACTGTTTTTTGTTTTGTCTAATATTATCCATTAGTGCATTTTAATATTTTTTATTCTTAATTGATTTTAATAGAGAATGGATTAGTCAAAGAGCTGTAAAGTTCTTTCACGTAAATTAAAACCAAGTTTTATATGTGTAATAACACACATGCTTTTTATATTGGAATCTTATATTTTTAATTCTCAACTGATTTTAGTATACAATATTTTTATGATGCTTGTTTTCTTTTAAAATAATTAAAAGCAAACAAAGTTTAATTAATCTTTTTATAAAAGTATTTTATTTTTTAAAAAAAGGTTGCTTTATTTTTATTTTAAAAATATATTCATTGACATAACAAAATTGTACAGATGAATAAAAAAAATACACTTTGTTAATGTTGACTCACCTATTGCTGACATTGGTCTGGTAGATGTTTACCATAGCCATCTCTGCACTAGCAGGTTGATAAGTGATTACATACATTCCATTTTGTTGGTATAGACAACCCCTTTTAAGGTTCGCCCAATAATGCTAACTTATCAGCTGGGATACATGTAGTGTGAAATCAATGCTCTCTAGTAGAATCTGGCATGTTGCATCAAAGACTACTTCATTTACAATACACTACAATGTGGATATATCAGGTCCAATATTCATGTAAAGACTGTGGGCCATACTAGTAGGCTCCATGTATTAATAAACAAAAATCTGGACGATAATACCTTATCCTTGTTTTGAAGAGCCTTGAGCTTATTGCAAAATATAGCATTGGGGGTCCGGTGTTTGTTGTATGAACTTTGACCTGCATCTTGTATACCAAAAAGTGTATGTCAGGAAGACAGATAACATGATAACTGTAAAGTCTCCAGAGGAGAAACAACCCCTGATGTCCAGAATTTTTTCCACTGCTATAATGCTGTGTTGAGAGATAAAACTTCTAATATCATTATAGCCTGGACATATATTTAACAGATGATTAAAGGTCTACTCTCCTCTAGAGCAGGCATGACAAACTGGGTCTATTTTATTTAGAAACCACTTGTAGTATAAGAATAAATTAGTTGGCATGGAGCCCATATTCACCTTGATCGGATAATCCAAAAGTTTGGGCTCCAGTAGCAGATATTTAAATATTGTGATTTTATGATTGCTGCACCCTAGATGAGTATAAATAGCTGTATATTCAGGACTCAGCAGGTGATGTGCCTGCCAGATGCTGATTTTATTATTAAACTTTCCTGTTGAGTGCCTATTGTATAAAAATTGTTGTTTAATAATGGTGTCAAGCCATGTGTCCTTAATGGTGGGAGGTCTGTCAGTAGGTATTAGTCTCTATAATATCTGATAGAGAGTATTTTTCCCAGGTTTACTAAATGTGAATGCCCTTTTTTGGAAATTGATTGTCTGTATTGAATGCAGACCTATACCATTCTGTCTCCTGTGAAACTGAAGCTGTGGATGCTAATTTCAGTGGTCCATCCTCTCCATAAGAGCTGACCACAGATCCTCTGAATTTGCAAGCTGAATGATTTGATAACTGTCATTATTGGCAGGTAGTAATTTATGCTTGTCATGAACTTCATATTAATCAGAGCAATCTTCCCTTGTAGGGATAGGTAAGTCCTTGACAGTGATTGAACCACTTTAGTAGCATTGCTGATGATGTATTTTTTGTAGGCAGACAGACTTAGCAGTCTGTGGCTTGAAGATAGGGAACCCCAGAAAACACTGAGGTTCCACTAAAAAATAAGATAGTAATTTCTTACCAGTGTTGATGCATGGTGATGACTTGTGAGGATTGATGGATAACTTATTTTTAGTATAATTGGTAATGATGGAGTGAAATGTCTTCAGATGTTTACGGGGTGGAAGAACCAAAAGTATGTCATCCATGTATGCAAAAACCTTGATGTTTTTCTTAAGCCAGGGCACATATATCCCTGGAAGTTGATCTAGCTCTTTAATTAGAGGGTCAATGTACTTAATGAACAAGAGACCACTCAATGGTGATCCTTGTGGAATGGATCTTGAAGGGGAAAATCCATCTGAGTAATGTCCATTTATGGAAATATGAATGTGCCTATTATTCTGGAGATTGTCCAATATCTGAATTATCTGCTTTGATATGTCCACCTGAGATAACAATTCAAGAAGAATGTTGACATCTACAGTATCAAAAGCATTGGACACATCTAGCTGAACTGCCACAGGCTGGGATTTCCTGTTAGATCTGATGTATTCAAAGCAGAATTTTCACTTCACCAATTGCCGTCAGTGCTGATGATCCCTTCCTTGCAAATTGAGAGGCCGATATATCCTGTAGAATGGCATCCTGAATTTTTTCTTTAACTATACCCTCCATGACTTTGAACAAAATTGGTGTTTCAATATTGGCCTGATGCTACTAAGAGAGGTAGGATCCCGGTTCTTTTTTATAAACGGAACCATGGTGATTAGATATAGGTTAGGGCTTACTCTCCTTTCAATGGTGAGGTAGTTTAACATGCTGAGATTTAGTCTGGCATGATTTTTATTAAAAAAAATATTTTTGTAAGATAAATCTCTGGCAGATGTTGTTTTTGTAATTAATATTGAGCAGGATATAGAGATTTACCCTGGTTGAAAGTTGCAATAAAAGATTGTGCAGAAGATACAAGGGACATAAATAGCTCTGTGTTGTTGATTTTTTTTGTTTCATTTGTGCAGATTACTCAGTGAGGCTATTCTAGTCAGTCAGGATTTTTATTCTGATTGCTCAACTTATTTAGCTTCTTGATATTGGGGATTCAGCCAGATTAATATGTTATTGAACTGATGTATCCTGGAAGTGATTATAATTTATTTGATATTTGTTCCGTGGAAATCACCAAGTTGAATTTTCATTGACCGAAAATATTCCTAATATTTGCCATGATAGTAGCAGCCATTCTGATGCCATGCCTATAATATAAGCCATGAAAAATCTCCACAACATTATGAGCTAAGGCTTTACAAAGGTGAACTTCTGGAGCACCAAAATTGTGACTTCTATCATGACCTATGTGTCAAGTCCAGAGCTGATCCCGATAGTGCTTTTATTCTTCTGAATCTAGTATAATGCTGCTGTATAGGACTCTTTTTAACTGAATTTTACATAAACAGCAGAAATTAATATTACCTCAAGATAACTTACCTTTCCGAATTAAAATCAGGGCTAAATCTCTAATTAAGTCTCTAGGAAATCTCAGCTTTATATATATATATATATATATATATATATATATATATATATATATATATATATATATATATATATATATATATATATATATATATATATATATATATATATATATATATCTGATGTGTAACCTATTAATTTAAATATTAATGTTTTTTGTATATTAAAATCTTAGTGTCAAGATTTTTCATTTTAAAATATTATTTATTTGAGAGTGTATGGTGAATGATATTTTATGTGCCTTATGTTTTTTTTCTTTGTTATATGACTAACCCCTGATAAATACTCAGGTCAGCCTTAGTAGTTTTCTTTAATCACCCGTTCTTTCTGTTTGTTTGATATTAAACTTAATCAAACATGGGTTGAGTTTTCTACAGACCACTGATCTTTTGTGTGGTGGGTTATCAAGTATATTGATTTGATTTTTTTTTGGTAGAGATTTTATTGTCTATATTTTCAATTATGTAGTCTGTAATCTTTCCTTTTTTAGTGTGAGACTAACCTTGGCATGTTTAAATGTACATGAGCATAGGAATTTTGCAGAAATAGGACATTCTTTGTTTCTATGTTTTTTTGCAGGCTAAGAAAAGCTCATCTGTGCCATTCCATTAGTTCTCCATAATCATCCATATTTCTAAATCTCTATAGAAAAAAAGAGAAATTGGTTTAGGTGAATCACTAGCAGGAAGATATATGCCATTCTTATATTATAGGTGAAAGATGAACTTGTCTGCCTGATTATTTAACATATTAATGCTCTCATATACTCAGTGATGGTCAAACTCATATATTTGTTTTATCATGTGTTCAATAAATTTAAATGTTCTTGTAATTATTTTGGCTCAAGTTTGTTTCAGTGTTTTCTCAATTGTCTGAAAAATATTCATGAGCTCTTGCTCTCCCTGGTTTAATCTGGCACAGTCATGTTTGTATATTCTGCCTACCCTTCAAATAAATGAATACTGATGTAATGTGATGTGATGTACTGTGGCATCTCCTTAAACAAAGTCAAGAATCTCTCAGCAATTATGCCCAGAGAAACCTGTTAGCCACTGTATTTTTCATTCCCCCGTCTACATTTTACCATATTCTGCTCCATCCCATTTCTACAACATAATATTTGTATCTAATTCCCCCTTATCTTTTCCCAAACCCAGCATAAAAACCAATAATTCACTTTCTGTATAATCACATTTTTCATATTTATTATTCCATAACTTCATTATATGTGCACTTTCTGTTTTCAAGCATTTACATTCAAATAAGAGATGCCTAATATTTTCTATTCCTTCCTTGCAAAATTTACAGACTAAATCGCCCATATTTTTCCATTTACATTTATATTTTCTTGCTGCTAAAAATCTCATTTGAGCCTTAAACAATAAACTACTTTCCTTATTATTATCATATATTAACTCACACCTAATATTTTGTTTATTTCTATATATATATATATATATATATATATATATATATATATATAAAATAGATATATATATATATATAAAATTAAGAGCGTGCTAATAGCTCTAAACAAGCTTTTTTTTTTTATTATGATAAATGCTACTACAAGAGAAGGCATTCAAATCATTTTTATTTTAAATGGTCCCCATCCCCAGACCGGTTTCGACCTATGGTCTCTTCAGTGAGGAGTTGGGACATTAGATCTAAAAAACCAACTCAAGCAAAGCATTTATCTAAAAGATAATTGTTAGAAGAAGATCTGAAACTTTTAGACATCTACATGTCTTTAATATATATATTAAACTCTTTTTACTCTCCATATTAGTTCCCCATCTCCCTAACTCCCTATTCTTTATTAATAAATCTATTCTTTTATCACATTCCTTACCACTATAACACTAAACAATCCTCCTAATACAATCATCTCATCTTTTGTACAATTATACTGATATAAATTCTTTATCCAAATCTTTTGCATACTGTATTACCTTTCTCATCCATCTTGTTGCCGGTCCTTTACTCATAACCCAATTAAATACTATTTTAGCTATTCTTTTATTATCCATAAACTGTGATCTACAAAACATTTTCATTTTACTTTTTGCAACTCTCATAAGAAAACTTGAACATCCCATTTCTTCTTGAATTGCCTCCCTTGCTGTCCATACATCTGCATCCAATGCATATCTTTCTACTTCCCTTTTGAACTTTTTCTAAGTAATTTAATACCCCTTTACTAACACATAATGCATCATTACCATATTTTAACCTTGCTACTGCAATTCCCTTCCATATAATTCTAGCGACATCATATTTTTATATGAAAACATTGTAAATTTCTTTATCAATCCCTTTCTTTTCTTTGCTTCATTTATCAATTTTTTCTCCCATTCATACAAATAATTTTTTTGATTACTTAACCCAATTCCCAAATAACTATATCTATTCACCACACTTATCTTAATATCTCTCGATAAAAATTCTACATCTTCTCTTTTCCCAGTATTAACCATCATTATGTTTGATTTTTCTTCACTAAATTTAATCCCCATCTCTTTACGCACCCTTGCACATGTCCTAAGCATAATTTCCATATCTTTTCTTCTTTCTGCACACAAAAATATATCATCCACAAAAAAGAGACCTCCCAAAATATATACTCCCTTACTACCTATTAATGGTATCTCTATCCCTCTTCCTAATCTTTGCATTGCTCTTTCCATTTCACTCAAATACAAAACAAACAAAATAGGTGACAAAGGACATCTTTGATTTAGTCTCACCCCATTTTTAACTTTAACTGATTCTATATTCCCTAATTGATATATATATATATATATATATATTGTAACGATACATAAATATGTCGTTACATTAATTTAAAATAACAACTTAAAAGTTCGCAAATAAAAGGAAAAAAACTAAACGCTAAAATTAAAATGTTTGTTAAACATATATATATATTCACACAGATGCTAAACTTTAAAAATATTTTTTTCATAAACAACAAAAAAAAAAAAGTATTTGAACGTATTTTTTTTAATAAAAAAATACGAGATTGAAATATAAAAATATTTTAATAAAAAAATAACGTAAGTTAAAATAAAAACAGGTATTAATTAATTCCTGTAATCTATAAATGGAAATGATTGTTTATTAATTATCTAAAAGCTGTTTAATTAAAAAGTCAGATGAAAATGTAGATAAGAGAAGAAAGAGAAATTAGCTTGACCAATGGAAGCACTAGGCCTTGGCTCGGACCCTAACGAAAGTGATAGACTAGTGACGTTTTGTTCATTGAATCCTTGTGGATAATATAAAAAGGGAAATACAGTTTTTTTCTGACAGTTCCAGCGTTGTGTGTTTGAGAGATGTGGTATGACGCACATACCACACTCTCTATAAAAAAAAAATGAAAAGACTGTGATACCTTGAACCAGCTATTGCCATCTCCAGAACATTACCTTCCAATGGAGGCATCGTGGGAATTGAAAGCAGAGGCCTGGACTCCTACCATAAGCTATATGAAATGAAAAATTATTAAAATCAATTAAGAACTTTTGTCAAGTTTTATAAATCGATAAACAAGCCAACTTAAATGTTAAAAACGGACTCTTATCTGACTTTTGTAAGTTTTTAAATCAAATTAATAATGTTTAATTTTATATGTTTTCCGGTTGATAAACATCATTTCCATTTTTTTTTCTTATTGTAAAGATTATTTAAATGTATGAAATTTAAGTTGTTTATAAACGCTTGCATGGATTCGTTTGTGGTTAATTATATTTTGGTTTTCATATTTGATCAAAATATATAGACATTCGATAAATAATTATACCTTACGGTGAGTATCTAAAATGTATTTATTCGGATGTCTTTTAAGTTATTGGTGACAACGCAAGTATCTTATGGTGAATACTATTGGGTTACTTATAAGTTTCCCTCTGCAATTGTCGGTATCAATAATTTTGTATTTTGATTGTTTATGTTTATTTTGAAATGTTTTTGACCGTGGAATCTATGTAATCGATCTATACCCAACATTTTTAAACAAATCTGTGCGAACGTATTTAAATGTTAAAATTAAGTCGGGCGTGAATGGCTGTATAGTTTTGTAAAGTTGTATTAAGGGAAGGTAATCTTAGGTTATTCATTTCGTAGTTGAATTGGTTCAATGGATTGGATATATTTGTGTAATTAGTAGATATAGTATGAGGTCCGCTACAGGCAGGATTATAGATATACGCCACACACCCTCTGTTTGCCTATGGATGGGTTTGTAAGTCGGCAGAAGACCGCAGTCCATTCCTATGGAGTTTTTTGTTTATTGTTCTATTTGCCAACAGATGTCACATTCTCGTTGATGGAGAGTCAATGTCTTCTCTATTTCTACTTATTGTTCAGATGTACATTCCTGACAATATAGTATTTTGTGTTGTCGTATCATGCTACATTGAATACATGAATGTATCAGATGGATTGGCGCCAATTTGGTTGCGAAATTTGTTGCCTAAGGTTAAATCAGGGAAGAATATTTTCTTTTCAAATGCAGATCTATGTAGTCTATTCATACTTGACTATCTAAATAATAATTAAACTCATTGAAATTAGTTAAATGTAAAATTAAAAGTTAATATAAAAATCTAAAATGTTAAACTTATTTCTCAAAATTTAAATATTATTTTATATGTGCGTAAATAAATATTTTTATATGTTAATTTCTGGCAGTGGCTTTTACTCTTTGATATTTAAGATATAAAATTTATAGACTTTTATCTCTGCGTCTCCGCTGAGCTAGTGACTTGGGCTAACGATCGAAATATTTAAATAAAGTGGAATCTTAACAGCGCGTATCTGCCTACTTTATAAATTTTTCTAGGTTTAAATGCCTAGATGGCGCCTTGTAGAGCAGATATTATTTTTGCGGTTAGATTCGATCTTCACATTCATTTCGATCGTTATAATATATATATAATTTCTTTAGAAATATCAACTAAAGATTCACCCATTCCCAAATTTGCTAAACATATCCATAATCTATTTCTATTTACTCTATCATATGCCTTCTCTATATCTATAAAACTCATATATAACTGTTTATTCCTATTCATATCCATAAGTTGTGTAACTACAAATAAACTATCTCCTATATGCCTATCTAATCTAAAACCTACTTGCATTTCCCCCACTATATTATTCTCTTCCATCCGTTTTACACCTTTTCTAGCCACCATATATGAGAAAACTTTATATAAAACTGATGTTACCACTATTGGTCTATAATAATTTAACTTTTTATCATCCTTACCCTTTCATTTAAATAATAATCTCACTCTTGTATTACTCTGCCTACTAGGAAAAACTCTATTCTGTGCCATCTTATTAAAATAGGATAATAACTTTACTTTTGCCCTATATCCTAAATTCATTATCATCTCTGCTGCCCATTTATCTAAACCTCTTGCCTTTCCACTTTTCAATTTATTCTCTACATCATTCAGTTCATTTTCTGTAAACTTAATATTCCCATTACTATATGCATTCATGTTTTCTATCAATCTATCCTTCACATCTAACATCTTTTCTATATTCATTACATATCTATTTAAGATTCTCTTTAAATCTCTAGAGCTACACTCTATTCCCTCATCATCTAATACTATCTCTCTATCCCCTACATTACTCCTTTTAATGTAATTCCATTTTTTACTCCCATCTCTTTCACATTTATTAATATCCTCCAACAATTTACTATTCAATTTCATTCTCTCTCTATAAGTATCTATTTTAGCCAACTTTTTATTTTCTAAGTACTTTTCCCATTTAGCATTAATATCTTTTTCACTTTCCTTGTTCTTAATAATACTCTTATATTCTCTGCATGCTTCTTTCCTCTTTTTTACACTTTTACCAATCCTCATTTTTTATTACTTTTATTCTTCTGAATATTCTCACCTAAAACTTTATTTGCTACTTTTTCTACTTTTTTTACACCAGTCCTTATACTTATCCCCAACCAAGTTTTCGATGATTTCTTCAACCTGTATTTTCGGACTAGTGGCGCCCTTGTGATCAGGATATGTGAATTCTAAATCTTTTGTCCGGTACAATATATATATATATCAAGTGCAATACATTGAGAATGTGGTGTAAATTGCTTTAGATTGTGTTGAATTAAAATAATATTCTTTGTACGTTAAAACGTGATTATTATTTATTATATATATATATCAAGTGCAATGCATTGAGAATGTGGTCTAAATTGCTTTAGTTTGTGTTGAATTAAAATAATATTATTTGTAAGTTAAAACGTGATTATTATTTATTATATGTGTAATGATTATATATTTTTTTCATTTTATTATTATTGTTGTAAAGTTAATTTTATATATGGAATGCAGGGTGATTTTATCATAAGAATGAATAAAAATTTTAACCTTTGTTTTAATGATGTCAATTGTACAAGTTTATAAAAGGGAATGAACAATTACAATTCGCTTTCTAATATCCTGACTTTCATATTTGCAAATCTGAGCTCCTTCATATATTTTATAAAATTTATTTTAAATAATTTGATTGGCGAGAGAAATTGTATTTGTCAAGAAGACGGGGAGCCATAATGAGAATTTGTTAATTAAAAGAATGAAAAGTAATTTATTGTGTTCAATTTCATCTTAATATTTTACCTACTAAAAATGGATATCCCGTGTGAACAAAATATTTCAATAATGAAATTTAAAAGCTAGCAATATTGTACTGTGTATAAGAATTATTTTGATTTGCAGATATCATTTTATAATGCCATTCAAGTATTTGAACTTGGGATTTAAATAGGTTTATTGTATTGGGTCCCATCCATCATAAATGGAGATCAGTTTCTGTTCTATCATGATGTCATTATAGTGTTAAATACCTACATACGAAGGATACAATTTCATAGGTGAAAAATATTGGAATTAACGAAATATGCATTATTTTGGATGACTGTTTCAGATTTTTTTACTGGATTAAATTAATAAGCATCGTTAAATGATAACTTACAGAATAGACATTGAAATTGTAGCGTTACTTTAAATACTATATATGAGGATGGTAATTACAATCAGGCCATGATTACTATATATTAAGTTAAATAATGGTTTGTTTGTTTATATATATATATATATATACGTGTGTGTGTGTGAAATAAAAGAAAGTTGAAAGTAATTTAAATTTATATCTTAAATTTTAGCAAGCAAAATTTTGATTTAAGATATTATTCTCTTATTTGTTAACTGCAGATTTTTGAATACGTATCTTATAAGCATTGAAAATCTAAAAGAACTATATCGTAGCCTCTATTTATTGGTATTTTATTTGAAAAGTAAAGTAAACGAATAAGTAAACTTATGATTATTATATTTCATTTTAATTAATTATTTTATTAGGAAGATGAGAGAAGTGAAATTAGCTTTTTTGTATTTCAAATAGTTTTATGTGTAACAGCATTTTCCGTCTCACATAAATATATATTATATATTAAACATTATATAAATGAATTTTGATGTATAAAAACATATATTAATAGTATTAACTTCAACGGAGGTTATGTCACATATTATATGATTATAGTATCTGTTTAGGCCGTTTATTGTCTATTTGTCTTATTTTATTTATTTTATATTTGTTGTTTATAAATTTTCAAATCCTTTAAAACAAATAAAAGTGCTTTAGTTGTCATTCAATTTATGACACAAACATATTGGCTAATGATATTTTATAGATAATAATCATTTAAGGACTTACACCATATAGTTTATAACAAATAGACCTAAAATAATCTGGAAATTACGCGATGTGATAGTGTTTGTATTACTACATATTATTTTATACTAAATTCAACTTATTATCCTTTGAACCAGGTATCCAATTTTATATAGTAATGGATATATTAATTTGGCATTACTAGATATTTAATAATTAATTAGAAAAATTATCATAATTGTATGCAATAATTATTTTAAGATATACATTTATACATGAGCCATTTCTAATGTGCAAATTTATTCATTACTTAGAATAAACAAGGGCAGCAATAACTGAATGACCACGTTTTCTTTCAAACTATTATTTATTAGATGTAAATTATAGTAATTTAGTATTTAGTTATAAAAAATATACTTTAGAGTTATTATATTATAAAATTTTTAATATTATATAATAAAAATTGGTATTTGATTACGATTAAATGAAATGATTTAGTTTTGATTAAATTTAAAGCTCATCTGTATACATTGTAAATTTAATTTAAATATTAAGCCTTGATATTGATATTTGATTATAATACATTATTAGTCATATTAGATATATTAAAGTAGTTATGAATTAAAATTGAGCAGCCTGCCTTTTTTTGGTTTGAAAGATAATTCACAACTACTCGTTAGCTTTACTTCTATAATTGTCAAATCAGAACATTTCCATTTCTTTTATGCCATAATCATTGGATATTATAAATAGTAAGGTTATTTGTGGTGTTGATTTTTATTTTATATTACTGTAAGTTGGCGAAGGTGGTGAGATATGCTAGATTAATCTATATTGTGTATTGTATTTTATTATAGTTTAATATTGAGATATTTTATATTTATTACAATTTGATATTCTGAAATTATAGCATTTTAAAAGCAGACAGTTTATATAGTTATTAAAGATACATTATTGCACGTAAAGTTGTAAGATAACTAAGTCTTTTATCATCCTTAAAAATTTTATTTTTATTGACTTATTGAATAAGAACATATTAAGATTATGGAGAGATTATTTTGTTAGTATTGTCTTTATGTTACTTTCATTAAGCATTATTTTCATTTTATTTAATTATAATTAGCAATCACGTATTGAATTATACTTTACTTAATTACAATTAATGGTTTAAATTTACACGTGATTAATTTCCAATCTATTGCAAATAACTTCTAAATTGTCGATGGTATGTCGGTATTTTTATTTCATTTGTCAATCACTTGATTCAGTTACAAATAGTGTTTAACTTTTAGGATAGGTTTATATCGTAATAAACGGTGTCTTAATTGATGAAATATATTAAAATTTAACTTCTTCATCCTGTATCATAATTTTATTTTGTTACAAATTGCTTGTCCAACAGAAACATATTACTAGTTATAAGACAGCATTGTTACGTTATTGGTATCTTTATATCCAATCTGTTACAAGTGGAAATCAACAGATGGGCTGCGGTTTCTCTTAAAATATATATAATAAACTTTAGTAATTTTAATCTTTAAACAAGCTAACACAAATGTATAGAAAATAATCCCAGTGCATAACGCTATACTGAAATAAATATACAAATATTAAACATGAAGTCACCCCACCTGGTTAAGAAATCCAGTACCGCCCTCTGTGAACTAATATATAAATATATTATAGTTTGTATTTGTAGCAAAAAGTTAAGATTTTTGCTTGCTAAAATTTCAAGTTCTTTGTTGAGTTTGTTCGCATTTCAATATATAACATCATATAGCAGACAGGTCAAAGTGGTATCATTTTGATCTGGCTATTTTTAAATACGAACTCTAATGTATTTATATATTAGTTCACAGAGGGTGATACTGGATTTCTTAACCATGTGGGCTGATTTAATGTTTTACTTAAATTCAAATTTCCAAAAGTCAAATTACATGTTTCTCAAACAAATTCTAAAGACGTTTTATCTTTTGAAATCACGTTGTTAATAATTTGCAAAGATGTTTCACTATTAACTCAGTATGAAACTTTAAGTTTTCCATTTTCATCCTACATTATTTGAGTCAGAGCTCACTAAGCCTCGTTTTATTTTACTTTAATTCCAAATATTAACTGCTGATTTCTCAAAAAAATAATGGTTATAAACTATATATATATATTAAATGACGGATTTGTTAATTATATTTTTGTTTGTACAAATTCACTACGTACTATACACATTATTTTGACTTCTTTACTTATAATCGGTATTTTTTCAAAACATGGATTTAAGTATCCAAAATTCAAATTTACACATGTTTGACTAAGGTATGTTAAATTAGTTATATAAAAATTAACGTTTACTTAATCACACATTAAATGAAATATTCATTTATTTTTAAATACATAGTGAATAGACAGATTTGAAATAAGGACATTTTATTTTATAAGATACTTTATTTTATTGTAAACCTATTATTTATCTTTTCTTAGTTGTATATTTTTATTTTCAATAATTGTCGAAACTGATTTGATATAGTTATTTCAAAGTTCCTTATCCTAATTAATGTTCTTATCCAAAAGTTGTTTTTGGTAAGAGTTTAGTAAAACTAAAAATGAAAATTAAATTAAGTAAACAAACTTACTTTTTTGCCTCTCAATTTTCTAAACATTTTTTTTTTTTAATAAAATCTACTTTTATATAGTGAAAAGTTGGAGATTCTATATATATATTACTTTTAGATATCACTTGCATTTGTTGAAAGCACTGGTATTAATGTAAATCAAATAATAAATTGTGTTTTCCTGTAGGTTTGTAATAATGGTATTTAGTTGCATTAATTTATTAGACTATGTCCATTAACTGAAATATCCTGAAGACGTTAACAGTGAGTAGAAATTTTCTTTACATATCTATGGGATTCCTCTCCACTTTTTTCTAAGGGCTAAGTTAATTAGTAGTTTCCATACATTATGTATAGTCACACTAGCTTGACTTATGGAGTTATTGAGAATGGTCACGAGAACAGCTTCTTTGAATTTTCTTTTTTGACTTTTTCTTCTCTATCCAATATTTTTGTATTTTTACAATTGAACGCATCGTCATTGTTACATGCATAATCTGTTACCTTAAACATCTGTTTTCTCTTTTTTAATCATCAGATTGCTCTTGTAATCACTTTTCAGTGGATTTATTGGTCATCAATATACAGTCATTCCCATTTACACAGTATTTCATAAATGTAGTTTTTGCTTTTGTTGATGTTAGAATTCGTGATAGTATGATATGGCTTAATACAGCTATTCTTATGTAATACTAATTGCAGATTTGTCTTAATAGCAGACAAATTTTAAAAAAATCTGCAATCAATATACCATCAGAACAGCTGTCCAAAATCTTACCATACTGTCAAGAATTCTAACACTTACAAAGCTTAAACAATGAAATGCTGAAAAAGCCAAAACTGTATGTGCAATATACTATGTGAATCACAACAATGAAAAATGATTGTAAAATCACAAACTGATGATTAAAGAGTAGAAAACAGATGTGTCTAAAGTAGCAGACCACACATATACCAATTAACATATGTTCATTTGGAAAAATACAAAATATTGGACAGAGGGAAAAAGTTAAAGTCTGACATAAAAATGACAAATAATTTTATAAATCAACATAGTGTGACTAAGCATGATGTATGGAAACTGTTAAGCAACATTGCTCTTGGAAAAATCAGAAGAAACAGCGCCTCTAGCGGCCACATAGCAGGTCAGGTTAAAGTACCAAAACTAAGGAACCAGGCTCGATTCTCATGCTGTTACTATCACTGATCAGACCTGTAACATCTGAACAAGAGAGGAGAATAACATATCTCAATACATTGTGTATATACTAACTTATGTGCTTTTACTAACAGCTGAATGCACTTGGAAAATGAAATAACGTTTTATATACATAGAAATAATAGATATTTTAGCAAAAATTTTAATAAATTCTTAGAGTTAAATTAATAATAATATATATATGAAAAACAAAAAAAAACATTAGCTAAAACTTGCTAACGCTAGTATTTATGACAATAGATGAGGTGTTCTAC